>DWNE01002913.1:0-17696 GCA_018249875.1 Cecropterus toxeus | reverse complement strand
CAAAGGTCATTTACTTATGATTTATTCGCTGTGCCCCGTGATCTTACCAGGTACTACATAAGAAAATAGCAAACAAACATTGTGTGATTCTATAATTATACCCTAGCCTTCCTTGATAAATGGACTAATGTATACAAAAATATTTTTTCAATTCGAACGAGTAGTTCTTGAGATTAACGTGTTCAACCAAACAAAATCTTTAGCTTCATTACGTGTTAATAATAATAACAATAAAATATTAAACTACACTAAAATGCCAATGAATAGGTACATAGATAATGCGTATTTAAAAAAAATGTTTTCATATTGCATATTCTATTATTTTAGAAAAAAAAATACTTCATAACATTCGTTCATATTAATATAGTAGTTATATATCTATGTAGAAAAGTTCATAATCGTTATTATTAAGAACAGTTCAATTTAATAATTTTTTGAATCATCAATAAATAGATGATAATATATGCTAAGTATTTTTGTTTTTGGTAAATAAATTGCTTTTTAGGGGTAAATTCCTAGTCCCTGTAGTTCCGGGATTAAAATAGGGCTACGATATCCTTTGCCTGACATGGGAAATGACTAAAAAGGGCTTCCGGGGTTGCGGGCGGCAAGAGTGGGAGTTCGAACCGTCTATCCAGGCGATCCCGGGAAGGAGGGTCTGCTTGTTCCGTACACTCTAAATATTTTCGTGCGATTTCTACCGCACTAAAACCCCCTCTTGTGGCCGTTTTCGGCGGTACAAAAAAGACTCCAAGAACTATAACGGAATGTTACAGCAGCCCTCTGAGCGCGTTGCTCCATCGGGCCCTATCCAGGTGAGCGGCTGGGCTCACCGCACCCTCTGGTCTTTAAGACTATGCGACAGATACTGCTGTCACTCCCGTCCCTGTTACCCTTACTCTCCCTGTTACCTGATTTTCGATCACCTAGGGTCACATCTTTTTTATTAACCCTACACCCATCCTGTTAAAAAATACCTATTATATTTACTCGCTAAAAAATAAACAGCAGTTACAAATTCAAAATTAACTAACTGTTCAGATAATTGCCACAAATCCGCAGCAACTTTAGGATCTCTGGCTATACGTAGCGCCCTAGATTTTGCACAATCCACATAATACTCTCCGGATATATCAGCACAGTCCTTCGAATTGCATAGGAAAATTATCGTTTGAGCTGCCTCCTCAACCGTCCTGCCAAATAACCAGCACGCTGTATTCCAAACTGCTTTCGTCAAAAATCCAGCATCCGTTCCAATATTAGTCATGATAATACCTGGATGCACTGCGTTCACGACAATTCCAGTACCTTTGAGGCGTCTCGATAATTCTACAGTAAAACTTATGTTACACAGTTTACTATTAGCATACGTACGAAGTTCGGAATAATGATTGTTCTTATTTAGTAATTTTATTTTGATCCTTCCTATACAATGTAATATTGAAGTAATATTCACGATTCAGCTAGGGGCGCTTTTTTGGAGCAGGGGTATAAGGAGACATGTCAGTAAGAAAGGTCCAAAGTGATTAGTTTGCATTCCTTCAACAATATTGTCATCTGTGCAACGGTCTCCATATCCGAAAACACCAGCGTTGTTGATTAATACATCCAATCTATCTCTTCTTCTAGTTCTTCATTAGCAAATTTTCGTACCGATGCTAAAGATGCTAAATCAAGTTTTCTGTAAACCACGTTATGATTACCACTATGAGATACGATGGAACTGCTCGAAATTCCATCGTATTTCATAGTGGTAATCATTGCATCAGCTTGCCCTTTGTTTTCATTTCTACATGCTAGGATTATTCGGGCGCCACTTTAAGCTAAATCCTTAGCCGTTTGGAAGCCAATTCCACAATTAGCCCCAGTCACAATAACACTCTTTCCAGCCATTGACACACATAACTTTTCAGTCATTTTGTTGTGTTGTTTATTTTGTTTCTATAATTTTAAGGCCAATAATGCAAGCGTCAAATATTTGCGATTAGCATGAAATATAACCTAAGAGTAAGAAATTTGTAAGTAATGCTTGCATATCTCAAAGATAATATATAAAATATCATGCAACGTGAGAACTAACAAACGTTTCTGAATGCATTAATGGTATTAAAGAATAACAACGTTCATTGCATATGACTGATAGGAGACATAATTAAAAGTATTTATCATCTTTTCCTAACCTAAAGGCCACGAAACATTAATTTCAAGCGTTGTTCGCTTATCGCTGCAAGCGTCAGTTGATGGTACGGAACAAACGAAAGTGTCCGATTTAACTAGGCCACGAAATATGCTGAAATTCGTTTAACGTTAACTTTTGCAGCGCTAACGCATATAACGCTTAGAACAATTATTTCTTGGCTTCCAGAAAAAATGGATTATATATTTCTGCACAAAATAAGACATTAATTTTTTTGTATTGTGTTCCTTTTATTGACTAGAATAATTCGGCGGAACGGGCTGGTAAATTCCTTGTTTCTAGTTATTTTATTAATTGACATTTCCTACTCTAATGTCACTAAAATTATATTCTGCAATGTAAGAAGAAAGATCATATTCGACACATCATAAAAACACGACGAAATAACAAAGACTTATATTTAAATAGATTGTCTAAAGTTGAGTGGCATGGATAAGAAGAAAAAACATTCAATCCGCACGCCTAGGGCATTTAAGTAATGGCTTTACACTTTGAGCCTTATTGATTGATAGCACTCTTATGAGTTATTTCAAAATTGCCCGCTGGACTACGGAATTTTTCAGAAATTAATCCACTTAGGTACTGCTACGCAGTCTACGCACACTTCATTCGACAAATAACAGTAGGGTAAATGTACCAAAGATGGACCGTTTGTGCACATCTACTTATTTTAAAAATTTTAACTATTTTGTTTAACTAACCACTGCGATAAAAAAATAAGTAGGTATAAAATACACACTAAAGTTTTATGTATAACATTCATTCGTTCCTTTGGGAACATACAAGCATAGTCCAGTAGGTGCTTGTAAAAACTAAGAAACTCGTATGATTATAATAATTTTATTACAGTGATTTTCTACCATAGGATTTAATGGGCAAAAAATTAAAAACCACCAACCTATAAAATAATTCAAGGCAAACTCAACCTAAAATGATTAACAGAGTAATATTTCAAACAAACTAATTCGAATAAAAAATATTAATAGTGATATCTGTTACTGATACCTTTTTATCTATTTAAAGATACGGTTGAATTTTGAACCTACATGTTTTCAAAGTCAGATAAAGTGGCCCCATTAATGCAATGCTTGTTAATTGTGTCATGTCAGGGTTAAATGTAAATTAGATACTTCAATGTGAGGACACTAAATTGTCTTCAATAGAACATTAAAATTTGCATGTTATAATTAATAAAGTATAAGCAGAGATTCTTTTAAAAAATAATTCGCTGCAGAAAAGATTTTTTTTATATAATTTATTTGTCTAGCATAAATCTACTAGAATATTAACTTGGTATTTCTAAAATCAATCAATGGACATAGAGGAAATAAGAAGCATCCCAAATCAGCTTATAAAAATAAGATAATAAACTGAATCTTCAACGCTACTCACAAGTTTATATACATCATACAAGTATATATATACTGCCAGGTGGTAGATCCAATGCATTTGATCTACCGCTGCCACACCTACTTTCAGTGTAAAGCAGTTCACATATAATTATATGAGGCGTCCATCTTAGTCCTCGGGAGTAGCAACGCATCTGTGATCGACTTCAGATAGAACTCCTATTCTATAGGAAGTTGCTTACAGATGTCATGGGTGAAAGTAAACACTTACCATCAGGTGGACTTCATGCTCGTTTGCTACTTCATTCTTATAAAAAAATACATCAAGTCCGTCCTTCCTGAAAATATGATCACACATCTACCGTAAAGTGTTAGTTTGTTTTAAAGATTGAAGTAGCAAACGAGCATGCAGTCCACCTGATGGTAAGTGGCTACTGCAGCTCATGGTTATCTATAAGCAACTTCATACAGAACGAGAGATCCGTTGCTACCCGTGAAGAAGAAGATGTTCGCCTCATATGAAAGTGAGTCGGCAACCAGAACCTTTTAGCGAAACGCAGCAACCGCTTCACACGAGAAATACGTGTGGCGGTGGTACCTCTCTGGCAGAATTATACTGGTTCTACCACCTTCCTAGACTTTCCTAGTTTTTTTTTATATACATATACCTAACGATAAGGCATACGGGCTACCTCATGGAAAGATGCCACCGTCGCCTATGGGACATTTGCAAAAAAAAACATCAAGTCCGTCCTTCCTGAAAAGATGATCTACACATCATACTACACATCTACCGTAAAGTTTTAGTTTTTTTTAAGATTCATCTTTTCAGGAAGGATGGACTTGGAGTAATCTTTTTTTTTTAGTTGAATCATCGGTGCTACAACTTTGTGATGCCGGGGTATGTAGACTTAATATGTGCCGAAGGCAACGGAGAAAATATGACAGACTATTACAGACTAAAAAGCCGGCATTGCTTACACCCGGCTAAAACTCAACATTATGCCTCTATATATTGTAACAAATAATAATTGAAATTTAAACCTTAAGTTAAATTATCAGAATCAGATGAAATTTCCATAAAGTTACGCTCGTAATGAGCCCTCTTACGAAATGAAAAACAACGACTTATTAGTTTACTTTTAGTTTTCATTTGGTGTGTATGTAAATAATTTTATTAAATTTCAATTTATGTAAAAAAAAATATGACATTTTTTGGTGCGTTGCTCCTAATGTTTTCCTACGTTGGTGGACAAACAGTGACCACACATGTTTATGGCGCTACTTCTTAATAAGGCAAACGTTTCGATTAGTTGTGCGCTCCCATTTACTTTTGAAACACTTGTTGTACTTTTGCTTCACGATACGCAAAAATGACTAACGTATCGGGAAAAGATTTTGATTACGAGATTTGGTCACAATTCCTGACAGCTATTTCAAAAGACGAACCTCAGTGGTTTAATCCATTGTTCACGATTTCTTTGATGGTGATTTTCGTGGCCAGCCTCATTGGAAACCTTCTTACCTGTATCGTCATCTACTATGACAAGACTATGCACACAGCGACCAACTATTACCTGTTTAATCTGGCCGTGTCGGATTTGTTCTTGACCTTCGGAATCCTGTTGGAAGTTTATGAGTGTATGACTGATACGTATCACTTCGGTAACATTGTGTGCAAGTTACATTTCGTCTTCGTAGTGCTGTTATGGAACAACAGTATACTAATTATGACCACATTGGCCATCGAGAGATACATCGCAATCTGGTATCCGCTGATGTTTCAATCAAAGCCTGTTTGGCGAAGGGTGATGAAGGTAATCGTGGTTGTTTGGGTTATAGCCATTGCTGAGACGTTACCAGAATTTTGGTCAGTCGGCCTCATCAAGACTGGCCAAACTTCGATCTGCTACACTGTCCCTACACAATATGCACGGATGATTAACGGTTTTCTAGCAATAGTGACATTCCTCATTCCTCTCGCGATAATGACATACGTTTATGCAATGATTGCCTTTAAAGTGAACCATTCAGAAAAGTCTAATCCAGATAGCATGGTGTTTAATCATAGGGAGAATAGGAAGAAAGTAAATAAGTTAATTGGTAAGTATACTAACTGGTACCCAGAATCATAGTAAATTATTGTTTATATTAAGATGTTTTTTAGGAAAATTGCAATTCCTAAATATTGAATGTTTGTTTTACTTTTATATTTCTAGTATTAATTAAAATGTATAAATGTAACATAATTAAAGTTTCGAGTGTATGTACATCGAATAAGATTCCAAAAAAACATAGTTTGCAGGAATGAAAAGAAGGTAATAAATAATAAAAACGAGCAACAACGTTAAAAACAATAAAACAAAAAACCCGACTGCTTAAACGCAACTTTTGTTCATAATGATAATTATAATAATTTTACGACCCGCGTGGCCGAGCGGTTACCATACCGATCTAACGCGCAGAAAGCAAAATAATTATAAACTATATAAAATTAAAACGATGAAAATAAATGAAATTATTCATTTAAAACTAACTTAGATGATACAAGACAAACAAAATCTTTAACACTTACATAAGAATACGCGATAAAGTTACTTACGCCTACAACTTTTAACAACTCAAACCATGCAAAACTAAAATTTAAATAGAGCTGATCGCACTTAAAAAAATCGTGCTTCGCATAATAACGGGACTAATTCATCTTTGTCTAACTAATCATGTTTGCATACGTGTGTTAGTGATTTAAAATTGAAAATTCTCGTATTATAAAAGTACTAGATTTTCCACGGCTTCATCAGCGTTTAGTAAAAATAGTCTAATTATACTATCCCATTAGTAGCCTCCATTTTACTTTAAGAAAGATGAGCATATGTGCCATTCAGAACTATCTGACACTGTGATTAATTGCATTCAGATCTGATTAGCCGTTCTAGAATTATTAAAAAGTACAAAATGTCCATTCATCCAAACTTACGTTAATACTACTGACAGATAAGATATAGATATAGATATAGATGTAGATATAGATATAGATATAGATAGGTAAAATAAGATGTATGAAATGTGTATCGTATGGTTTTAATTTCCTCAATGACTATTTATGGAGGAAACGTTCCGCTAACTAAGTAAATAGTCACTGCGACCCAGGAATATATGCTTCTTTATGAAGTTGGTTATATTCGTTCATGGGTCTAAACAAGCCATAACAAGAATTTCGCCTGATCCCTATCACAGATGCATTGGCACACCTAGCATGGTCGTCTCATATCTTAGTCCGCCGTCATCCCCTCCACCCAAACGCGAAACCTAATTGTCTCTAGGATTTGTCTTGCTTACTTCAACAAAATGTGTGATTTTAATTCTTTTAAAAAAATGTTTACTGATTAATGCAACAGATGAGCATACAGTCCATCGGATGATAAGTGGTCACTCTGGTATTTTGTAACATACTCCATGTAGAACAGAGATCTCTTACGGGTTGCCACTAAGGACTAGGACGATAGTCTCTGCCGACATCTACACGCTACACTACACAAGCAGTATTGCTTCATGCCAGAAATAAGTGGTAGTACCTTCTTTGACTTGACTAGTTCTGCTACCTGTCAAAAAGATTTCAAATGCAACAATTGATCAATTTTTGTTCAGTAGCACTGACGCTGTCTTTCCTGGTCTGCTGGCTGCCGTTCTTTTCGCTGAGGGTCCTGTTCTTCGCATGTGACGTACACCAGTTGGCACATTTATTTCAGGTTCATAATTCTTACCATATCACTTATTTTATTGAAACTAGGTTTTCTCAAAGTAGTTTGTATCGACTACGATAGAAATTTCAATTAGTAAGTATTTTGTATCAATAGAAAAAAGCTAGAAATATCATTTTATTCAAGTTTTTGTTTTTATAAATATGAAATAGTAAACGAGCAAGCAGCCCACCTGTCGGTAAGTGGTTGGTGCGGCCCACGGACATTTGTAAGCAACTTAATATAGAACAGGTGTTCTATCTGAAGTCGACCACAGATGCGTTGCTACTCCCGAGGACTGAGATGGTTGCCTCATATAAGAGTGAGCCGGCGACCACTAGAGTCTGAGGTATCAATTAATTTTGGCCAAATGATTCTCTGGTCTAAGCAGTTTGTGAATCCCTGATTTAAACTATCAGTATTCGTATAAACTATCAGTATTCGTTACCTGAGCGTATTGCAACAACGATATACGTAATAATTATGGTTTATTCAAATAAAAACAGTGTGAAGAGATAAAATATGCAGAATTTGTGAACACTCAGTTTACAAATTCTGAATTTTATTTATAAATCGAGAATGAAATAACCAATTCCATCTAATTTTAGCTCATAATGTTTGTTAGCAATATCTAACGAATTATTTTATTTATTAAACTTGTCCTTGTGATTTGATCTACAATGTTGACTTCCCAAGGCAGAGAGGTTATCTGTGTATTTTTAATGTACATAATTATGCCCGGCGATTATATCACGATGTCGGACTCAATTGACAAGGAATCCTAAATGTTGAAATGTTTCTGTAGTTGAAAAGGGCCTTTAAAAACGCTTTAACCCTTTGTACACTAATATACCCAAACTAGGATTTATTCCTGTGTCGTGGTTGACTTGGACACATAAAAACTAAACACTTAAATCAGAACAGACATCTAAATTCATCTTCCAGACATTTGTTTGGACAAGGTCAAACCTGGAACCGAAAGCATGAGACCGCAACAATGATCGTCGACCACGCGTATCGTCAGCTGGTCGCAATAATAATAAAAACCATTATATTTCCAAAGTAATGTAATATTATCTTACTTTGATCGAGCAAAATTTTATTTTCAGTATTTGGGGATGGGTCACCGCATTGTATACTTCAATAACTGGTTCAGCATGGTTCTTAACCCGATCCTCTTCAGCCTCATGTCTACCAAGTTCCGGAATGCACTTAAGGTTAATAGATTGATATTTATTTGCTTTATTCCCCTTAAACCAGATCACAGTAACACAAATATTGGTGTTTTTGATAGAATAAAATACTATGTGACTGCAACTGAACTAAGAATATTATTTAATTGACCTAGAAAAAATCCTTCCACATTTATTGAGCGAAAAAATAGTGGTATTGGTTTCTGTGAGACTTGTTAATGTTAATAGGTAATGTCATAATAACGTTTCGTATTACAAACAAAAAATCAACCAATGTACTAACCTACTAACCTAACCTAACCTAAACATTTCATAAAGATAAAATTAAATTTATTATCTTTTAGAATAAAATCTAAATTTCAATAAAAATTTCATCAAATAATTTTCAAAAAAACATAACTTATTTCAGATGCTGTGGAAGTCTAAAATCAGAAGATAGTATCCAAACACGCTGAGATTATGATCAAACATCTATGACGGCAATGCCCATGTTTGGAAAGTGATTATGAAACATGATAACCAGTGGTCGTTAACCAAACAATGGATGGAGAGGAGATTTATATGTTGTTTCTTGAAGATGTTTTCTTTAGTCAGGATTTAGATTTCGGAAGGTCGTAGAACGAGTATGATGCAAAACTTCAGTTTCGGTTGCAACGCATACAAAACATTCTACAGGTGTAATGAAAAATAGCATTTAATTTATGATTGCGCGATAAAATTAAAGTAAAAATACTTATAAAGAGAAACAACATGGCATTTTGGTGTTTATTTTACATACATATTTTTATATTCATCTTTTTATCAATGAATGGTTATTTTACTGATAGTAATATGACAGCAAATATGAATTACCGAGTTGAAGAAAGGAAAACTATTGAAACAAAAGAAAAAAATAAACAGTAGGTATATTTTAAAAATAACTATAAACACATGTCTAATAATTTAAAAAAAAAGGACTTGTATTTCGCTGAAACTAAAATACTTGCATATAAGTAACCATTTTATTTTTAATAATACAATTTAAATAAAGTAAATCGTCATTTCCTGGCACAAAATTTTACATAGATCGGATTTGACGCGCGTAATACAATATCAGCTCGTAGTATAATATCTTCAGGTTTAGTTATTGGTTCTATTCGGAACCTTCGTAACAAACCTGACAACAAAGTTTTCAACTCCAGCATTGCGAACTTTTGACCTGGAATAAATATACTGGAATAAAATTCCACGCGTATGTACATCGAATATATTTTCATAAAATATAGTTTGGAATACTGAGAATAAATATTTATTAAGATATAGAAATTTCAATTCATCACTTTCTTTGAATTTTTGGCTGTGTTAAAGATCGCAAAATAAAATAAATGACTATAATTTAAGGTTTCAAATATGTAAATTATATTAAACATTTTGTCTTCAAAACATTGAAATTCGTCCTCTGTATTTAAAGTTACTACGTTAAAGTTGTATTATGCTTTTATAAAACGTGTGAATCCGCTGGGAAGAGCTAGGCTACATTATTATATTTATTATAAAAATACAGAAACTAGGTATACTTTTATATATTATTTCTATGTATATTAAACATTAGACATTTACTTCCAGTGAACGATCTATTTTTATTATAAATTAAGCCATATGCATATAACTTCAAATTAATAAAAAATCAGAGATGCGTGTCCGATTCGAACATCAGACACCGAGGTTAAGTGATGTAATTTTAAAGCGACAAGCTATCACTCATATTTGCCACTAGATAAAATGATGGAATAATATACCAATACAGTTCCTGGGACCAGCGCTGAAAGGGATAAACGCATAAGGATGCCTCAAAGCGCTATTTTCTGGTAAAAACCTCTCTGGGATAAACTCTTCAGAACGATGATATATTTTCTTGCAACGGTGTGTATCAAACACATGTATTTGACAAACTGTGTCTGATGGTACACGGTGGCCACCTAGAATTAAAGGAAGCGGATTATTAAAAATATTAAAATCTCCTAATATTTATTAACGTTATATGCAAATCTCAAGAAATCCAAATAAATGTATGAGTAGTAAGGTTACAGTAGTTTTTGTTTTGATTTTGTGGCAAATCTATTCATCTCGCTTAACATTGACAAGGTCTGATTGATTGACGGTTGACATATCAATGCTGTATATGAATGAGACACTACAAAAACGCTAAACACAAAAACAAGAGACCTAGGTAAAAAAAAAATGCCTTTTGTTTTTCTCTTCTTAAAGAATGAAGTGGATATTCGGAAATTTTCAATTTTGAAATTGATGAATTCTACATTATTTTAGTGGATATTTATGCAAGTTAGAAATAATATATTTCAGATTGATTTATTACGACCCATCCATCAGCCTTACGAGGTCCACTGCTGGACATATGCCTCCCCTGGATGGCGCCACTCTAATAGGTCTTGTGCCTTCTGAATCCAACGGTTTTCCGCTGTCTTCTTCAGGTCATCGGTCCACCTGGTAGGGGGCGACCTGTGCTCCTTTTGCCTAAATGTGGTCGCCCCTCGAGGACCTTTCTTATCCATCGGTTATCGGTCCTTCGAGCGATGTGGCCAGCCAATTACCACTTCAACAATGACTTATTACCTATTTTCCTCCCCGTGTCCCGCCTATAACTACTATAAAATTGAATACTTTTCTTTGTGCAAATCTTATGAGAAGAATAACTTCGAGAATGAAAATTAAATTAGTAAAATCCATACTTAACGAAACTTCCTCAGTGATATATCTGGCGATGAATGGCACACTGGGATAAAGCCTGAGGGACTCCTTGATGCAACATTCGAGGTACTTCATTTCACTCAAATCTTCAATTGTTGGCGGTCGAGTTGAATCACCAAAAATACTTTGCATTTCTTCATAGATCCTATTCTATTCATTTAATTAAAATGTTATGATATTAGCAATGAAATCGTCTAGGAATGGTATTTATTCTAAAAAATAGTTATGGTATATATAAATAAACAACTTTCAAAGCTACTTTAACACTTTCAATGCCATACGTTCGCTGTGGTGTCAACTTAGATACTGTTGTTAGTAACATTATAGGTTAAGTATTATGCGTACGTTTTGATAATATAATATATCAAGTAATTATACTTCAAGAGAAAGACACCATGTATACGGCCTACAGAGGTGTAGGTTACCAATTACACAGGGCCATGTAATGAGCTTTTATATTTTTATTTTATTACTTTTTATATCTATAGCTTACTTCATGTATGGCTACAAGGAATGATATTAGAAAGAAAACAAATAATAAATAAAACAATGCCATCAAACCATTCGAAGTAAAATATTTAAAGAAATAATAAAGTAACTTTAAATAAATATTATAATTATGAATCACTAGAACATTTATTAAAAAATGAACTCACTACAAGATAAAAAATGATATTAGAAATGAGCTTAAAATGTAAAATATAATCACTAGAAATTTAAATAAAAACAAAACAAATCGTTTCAAGGAAAATATATAAAATTATAAATGAACTTAAAATGAATAGTCTCTAGTACTCGAACGACATTAGGTACGCACTATAGCAGCCCAAATGCCTTAAATTGATCAGGTGGAGTTGGATCTAATGTAAAAAAAAGTTTTAGTGAATATGTAAGGCAAACAGGAGTCCTTTTGCTACTTCCATAAAAACAGATAACTAAGCTAATTGGAATATGTAATTACGTATTATAAGACATACCTGAGCTGTTGGTTCATTTGCTATCCTCATCATAAAAAACGATATAGCCGCTGCTGTTGTATCATGACCCTGATATAAAATGTAATATGTGATATTAATTGGTATTAAACCTATCAACATTACACAATCTCTACGATTTTAGAGTCAACACTTGTTTATATCAATTCATTTACCTCAAATATAAATGTGTCGACTTCTTCTCTAATACCATCAAGATTGATTGCTCCTTCTTTTTCGTTCTGTAGTAATAAATCCAACATAGCAAGTCGGCCCTTCCCACTGTACACGTCGTCTTTATCCGAAGAATCCACTAATCTTCCAATAATATCTGTATCCTTCAGCTGTTCCTTTCTGTGTTTTATAATACTAATTGTAAAGTCATGTAATGTTTTCTGAACTTGCTTTTGTACTCTGCTCCAAGTACTGAACATAAATATAAAATCAATGTATAACCAAATTCTACATAACCGTGCAGTAACTATTTGTCCAAATTCATGAATAGCTTCAAAATATTTTCTGGACATAGATTGTGTCTCTTTAGTCCCAAAAGTTCCCATAGTGGTTTCTGAAAATGTTAATTTTATAAGAATCATTCGGATAGTTCAAATATTATGATAACGTATTGTTAAAAATAAGAAATGTGATTTTTAGAATTAGTGAGCTCATAATGGTAAAAAAGCTTTACACGTACAATTGCAGATTATCCACAATATTTATACTTATTGCAGATATTAATGTAGATATTCTTCAATGCTAGCAGACAATTCTCCTCCGACTGTCTTGAAAAAGACGGCCACGACATTGCGGAAATCTGTAGAACTGGGCACCTCTTGATATTTTTTTATGACGCGAAATTAAGTAATAAACTGACTAATGGTAAGTGGAGACTGCCCTTTTTTGGACATCTGTAAGCAACTTCCTGTAGAGCAGGTGTTCTATCTGAAGTCAATCACAGATGCGATGCTACTCCTGGGGACTAAAATGGTCGTCTCATATATAAGAGAGCCGGAATACACACCCTTCCACCGAAACGCAAAAATAGCTTCACGCTAGAAATAGGTGTGGCGGTGGTACCGCCCCGGTCGAATTACACTGGCTCTACCACCTGATGAAATGTATGAAATCGGAACCCACGGGCGTTGACGGGAATCTGTCTACCCAGTAGTGGATAAATAAATCATATAGACATACTGCATATGATTTGTAGCGTGGCTTCAGTGATCAAGGGCACAATGTCCGTTGTCTTGCCTTCTACTTCAGCCACACGGTCCAAGAAAACCTCAGCCTGTTCCGTGATAGTTTGCATGTACTTCATGAGGATATTGAAGTGGAAAGCTTTTGTTAATAGCTTGCGACGTTGATGCCATTTCGCTCCTGTTGCAAAAAAAAACTAGTAATGTTCTATTTATTATGATGTAATGTAAAAATATACGATATTATTTTTATTGAAAGTTGCGCGATTCGACCTGATTTATCTCCTGGAAATGTTTGTATCTGATCGAATTATGTTCGTGTGTTCAAATGCATGTCTCATGAAATAGAAATTGATATATCATTAGTATATAGATATTAATTTATCATAGATTCATAAGTT
Organism: Cecropterus toxeus; assembly: GCA_018249875.1. NCBI lineage: Eukaryota > Metazoa > Arthropoda > Insecta > Lepidoptera > Hesperiidae > Cecropterus > Cecropterus toxeus. The sequence goes on along the minus strand of DWNE01002913.1, from coordinate 3,898 downwards.
GCTGTATTTCGAATAGTAGGACTGTACGGAAAAACTTAAATACATTGGGTGACATATTTCGATAATAAACTTTAAGTAAATAATATTTTTTATTCGTGTCGAATTTTAGAAAAATATGATCCTGTCAAGCTAGGTGATCATGCCTTAGAAGCGTATGTACTATATTAGGTTCAGGAACTTGTACACATGAAATATTTAGAAAACTTTAATAGCGTGATTAGGAATAATTATAGCGCCATCTCGAGCCGAGTTGTGGAGATTCGCCAGAATGGTATTGTAGGGCATTCTTACCATTGCTTATAAGTAGACCTTCGGAAAGCCAGGGTTTGAAGAAGTTGTATGGTATTTGTTTGCTATTGAAACGCGTGGTCGATAGGACTGTCTGAAATAGCACAATTAGTATTTTCGTTTATTTTTAGGAGTTATCGTGTTTAAAACTTTCCATCAATGTTGATGACACAGCCAATCACATTATAGAGTCAGCAGACTACATGAATCTTAAACAAGAAATCATGATGAAACCAAAAATTAAATTTGAAATTTTGTTTTGTAATAGTTTATTTGCTTAGGGCTTTTTTGTTTGCGTAGTAACATAAAAATGTTATTATGTATATTTTTTGTAATTTACTGACATGCATTAGATACCTACATTATGATAATAATAATAAAAGACGTCTTCCACCCTTTTTTTCTATTCGCAGGTGACATTTTTAAATTATGTAGCCAATGTCAGTCTGCAAACCGAGACGTTTCTAATGATATGTCATATGTTATGTTACATTACTGTCATTCGCGTTTGGGCTGTAGCACGTACCAAGGAATGGACATGGACACACATACGTACATACATTCATACATACATAATATATTATACGTGCATCCATTCGAAAAACATGATCGTCCTTCAGACGTACGGTAAAAAATATACCTACATCATTTAAAAACCAAAAGCTACAAATACTTCCAACAAATAATCTTAGACCTCGTATAACCTTGATATTTACTTTAAATTATATACCAACTAATCATGTTAGAAATAGTGTTCAAAATTATTATGCAATAAGACTTACCTAATTATGTTTAAAATAGTGAGCATGGTTATTATATTCATATATTATTCCACTTTACCTTTATATCTTCGGGATCGTAAATATTTATAACTTTTATGTTAATGGCGTGTGCTTGGTTAATGCCATTGTAAGTCTCAGGTAGTGATCTCAAGAAATTAAATAGTTCTTCTGAAATGCACCAAGTCTAAGTAATATTACTAAATATTATCATCTTCTCTCTAAATAAGAAATATGAAGGGTCCTTGAAGCTAGCGTATTTTTTACGTTTAAAGTGTTTTACATTTATTACGTATTATGAGGAATATTTTGTACATTTTATGCTTCAGGTAGTCCTTCTGATAGCAAAACGCATAGCAAACGAGCATTCAGCCCACCTGATAGTAAGTGATTACTGCCGCTCATGCAGATCTGTAGCAACTTCATATAGAACAAGGTTTCTTTTATCTAAAGTCGATCAAAGATGCTTTAATACTCCCGAAGACTGAGAGGGTCGCATCAAACATAAGTGAGCCGGCAACCACATCCTTCCAACGAAACGCAAGAACTGCTTCACACTAGAAATAGGTGTGGCGGTGGTACCTCCCTGGTCGAACTACACTGGTTCTACCACCTGGATGTACCAGTATGTCCACAAATGTGCACACTGCGAGTTACAGAAATAACTAATACTAAAATTAAATAATAATAAACTAAATAAATAATAATAAACTTACCCGGAGGCAGGACATAGCTCATAGCATTACCAACTATAGGCCACACTTTAGGACCTGGTATCTTGGCGAGCAATAATTTGCCTTCAGTTAAATGTGCATACCAGAATATAGATAAACACAACAATATAATCAATAATATTAATGATAAGAGCATTTTTTAAATTATTATGCAGTTTTAAAACAAAAGATATAAAAGGTGTTTTAATGAAAAGATAGTGCTACTAGAATATATATCTAGGAATTGCAATATATTATAGTCAGCATGGTTCCGTATAAAAAGTCAGATCAGAATAAGGGTACCTTTTGAAGATTTAAAATATATATATATTAAGCCAACCCGTAAACAAAAAAAAAATAATAAATCAAGTACCTACACTATGTTTAATACGCACTTTAAATTATACACTACAAGTATCAAGTTACACGGAAAATTGTAAATAACATTAAAAATTAAATAAACTTAAGAATTCGCGTCTTAGCCATGGAAACTCTTAATAGCAGATATCTGATAAAATATCCCGTTTAATTCCTAATTTTTAACAACAATGTATTCATATATTTTTTAAGAACCTCTAGGCACCACTTTTAATGTTGATTATTAGCCATTTGTTTAAGCTGAAACAAATAAATAATTAGAAATATTTAAAAATAACTAACTCCAGCTACTTAACCTTACATCGTATATCATTAAGTATCTTAAAATATTCCGTTTTTTAAATATTTAAATTAAAAATTATTAGGATTTCGAATATAAACTTGAATATTTTGGCAAATAGCTACATCATTTAAGGATTTTTTTAATATTTATTTTGTTTCTAAATAATTTAAATACATTAAATAATAATAATAAATAAATAAATAAAGCACTTACGTGTTTAAAATGTTCACTATATAAATCACAATGGAATATTTTTAAGACAAACGTCAAACATGTATTGGTTTTGCCACGGACATAAGTATTTTGAAAGAGATCAATAAAAACACTGCTGTTGTTATCTGGTTTGTATAAATAGTAACCGGGGTGTAGGTAATAACTTTATTTATCACAATAATACTTATATTCAGAATTAGGTAACCGTCTGATATTCAAGGCTCGTCTTCTATATGGTGTTTCTTTTTCATATTACGGTAGATCTATTTATTGATTAACTCGACTACTATTACCAACTAATACTAAGTATGGATGTGACTTGGTTGCAACTTGACGGTAAGGGGTCACCGCCGCATATGAACATTTCTAAGTATCAATATGGAACACGGGTTCTATTTAAAGTCATCCTCGGCTACTCTCGAGGGCCGAGATGGTTACCTCAGACGAATGTGGGGTGTACGAGTACTTCCATTTAGAACATTTATCTCAAACATTAAACCAAAACAAAAACAGTTCTAAGCCTAAACTCAAAACTTCCTGTGGGAAGTGCGTGAATAGATATTATTGTATCGAAGCTAATGGAGTCTTGGCGACTATCGGATGAATTGAGCACTTTTCTCTAGAATCACTGGTCTTACATGAAAAGTGTATTAGCCAAAAAATGACAATTTTTTACGACCTTTTGTTATTACCTTATAACTTTTGTTCCTAACATTTTTTGTAAAGTCTATATTTATCGCAATGAATGCGAAAAACTTTAAAAATCCTTTGACCTTGAAAAACGTATTTGCGGATATTTTGAATGGGATATTTTTAACCCATTAATGGCCAAATTGAAACCAGCAGCATATTTTACTCAAATCATTTATTTTCTCATTATTGGTGATACAATTAAATACAAATGAAAGAAAAAAGTAATGTTTTTACATTTTGAAAGGTTTTAGTGGGGTGTACTCGCGCGAGTACAACGGCCACTTAGCGGTGCAAAATTTCGAAATATTCTCTTTCTACGCACAGCGCTTTCCGATGAGTTTTATATTGCCACCGCACTTTGGTATTGCAATCGCACAACGAAATTGTTTTTCTATTCTTTGAGGATAATGTCCTGAGCTACTCAATGTTAGTCCTGGTAGTATTGATGATGAAGGATGGCTTTTACTTTGAGTTGTTTGACGTAAATAATACCTGGCAAAATTACGCCTAAACAACAACTGTTCCATTCCATACGCTCAGTATGGCTAAGA
>DWNE01002912.1:0-17696 GCA_018249875.1 Cecropterus toxeus | reverse complement strand
CCTATTTTTTTAGGGTTCCGTTGCCATGTGGCAAAAATCGGAACCCTTATAGATTCGTCATGTCTGTCTGTCCGTCCGGCTGTCCGTCTGTCACAGCCACTTTATTCGGAAACTATTAAGATTACAGAGTTGAAACTTGGTAGGCTAGCGCATTCTGTAAACCGCTTTCCGAATTATGTACAAAAATAAAGAAATATATGAAATTTAGAGGCCCCCTCTATACATAGAACTGAAACCCAATTTTTTTATCTATTGATGCAGCAAACAAGAGTATTATTACTTAGAGTATAGGTTTGGTATGATATTACGACAGGTAGAGTCTTGTCTTTATCACGTATCAGTTTACTTTTAACTTAGCTAAGTATTATTAGGAAAGTTGATTTCTCTAATCACCTCATTTTTCTATAACTATTTTAATAGTGCCACCCTGCATGTTTTTTGTTTAGTCTAAAGGTTGGCTTTTAAAGAATGCTTTTAGCATTTAGTTCGCCTTTTGTAAGTAAAGTTTTACGCATTGTGGAAAGTTTTAAGCAAATAGTGTAAAATTATTCTTTGTATCTTAGTTATATGCTCTAAACTTAAAAGAGGTCTATAATCTTTATTATTTTCATAGTATCTGTATTATAACATTATAAAGCACTTAAATATACCAGTAAATCTAACGCAAAAAATGAAAAATATATTATTTACATTTTATGTCCTAAAGTTTTATTTCCTCTGAAGTTCTGGATAACGTCTGTGATGTTGCCACTAGTGGAAAACCATCTAACTCGCTGAATTACGTATCGGTAACCATTTACACAAACAGTGGCGTAGCGGGGGGGGGGTGGGGGGCGGGTCCGCCCCGTGCGGCACATTTTGATGGGCGCCAAACAGATTTGGGGGGCGGCTAAAACAGATTTGGCAACGTTGTTTGTTTTTGGCTGTCAAGTTAGATATTGAGATATTTTCGTTTTTTTTTTTGGTCGTCAACATTTGTATCACGTGTGGCGAGTTCAACTTCCACCCCGGGCGGCGTAAGTTCACGCTACGCCATTGTATACAAACCGTTGTTATGCTCGCTTAATATGTTCCTTTGTTCACTTTATTATTAGTTAAAGATAAAACGTTAACACATTATCCTTTTCACATTGACATACTCGTACCTTAAGCACGTGTACTTTAACCTTCGTTCGCTTTACGATATATTTATTCCCCTTAACCTTTACATTTATCGCCGTGATCTAAGTTTGCGATCTCAGATTGACAGGAAACGAATGACGTCCTCGGGTTTAACCATTACTGCCTTACAAGAAAAGGTTATCTGTAAAATATAGATCTTGGGCACTTCGTAGGAGTCCTACCCACGCGCCTGTCACCGCAGACTTTACCGTTGCTGAAACACCCACATAAATTTATTTTAAACCGCGAATAATGCTGTTATAGTAATAAGTCCTATTATTAGCTCAGAGAAAGATCGGTAGTCCATAAAGGTTATACAATATTTTAGTAACGTAATAATTACCGGTTTATTTGTATTTATTAGCTCTTGAAGACGATAAAAGCTCACAATAGTTTGTTAATAATATTAATGCCAAGTGTTTAAAAAAAAAAATTCAGTGTTTTTAAATGGAAATATGAATGGTGATATATTGTGATTACTAACGAATTCATACTATTTTTTTTTCTTTCACTTTTTAATTTTTCATCCCTTAAATTAGACAGTGAAAAGTTATTTTTAATAAATATATCAAAGAAGACTTTCAACGAAGAAGATCGAAGAACGAAGAAGACGAAAAGATCTTTCAACGAAGTCGGTTAAAACACAATCCTTTTATTTATTTATTGCTATATTTGAAGTCAAGTTACGCATACCGGGACTATTTATGACTGACTCATTTTTATTATTTATGACTGCCTCATACCTATTATTGCCAGAAAGGGTGCCAACATGACTCATCTACAAAAAATCGGACGTAAATTGTTTAAAAATTATCCTTACGCATTAATGAGTGTAAAAATTGTACCTATTTCCTATTCCTACATTTTTTATGGCCCAGGAAAGTAGCCACTACTCATAAACACATGTGAACAACACCAGATATGATTCGTCATACCTAAGGTTTGCCATAATTGCTTTGTTATTCCTGTGAACTAAGTCGGAACGCCTCGATTAGGAAGACACACAACCCTCAACAAAATACGGTACCTAATATTTCAAACGGCCATGGAATAGAAATATTATAAAGGTTTCAACCATCTCCCGAAAAGGGTTTATACACTTATTTTAAATGAAAATAAACAAAGATTTTGTAACAGTAAATTTATTTTAACTAATTAATACGATTAGCATAGTTTAATATGTAACACACTAAAATCTTTTCCCAAATACAGCAACCACATTTTATGTGGTTGCTAAGGGTAAACGATAGCAACCATTATAACTGGTTAAGTTTATTGAGTATTATTACGCAAGGAACCGGTCGCACTATTTTAATAAGATTAGGTCTTTCTGCTAAACTAACTCCAGACAATTTTTAGGTATAAATGCATAAAAATCAATAGTCGGAATACGTAAACATCTTGAAAACGAAACTGAACGGTTATAGTTCTAGAAAACTAAAAATAATTTTGATAAAGGTACCAGAAGTTCAAGTCGATAATAACAACTATTAGCAAAAATTCAAATCCATTCAGTATTCCAATTCCACGGATATTTTATTTTTAATAACGAGCTAAGATTACAATTCAACTTTTGCTAGATACAATAGACTTAAGGCCTCATAAATAACAAAACAAACCAGAGCAGAACCTTGGCTTTGTGAACGGTTTATAAATAATGTTTTCGATGGGCGAATTTGTGGATTAAAAATATTTTTGTAAGAGAACTGGAGATGTTCGTAAATTTATCTTAATTACGGCTCAACCGTTTTTAGATAAGCCCTTAGAATTCCACCCTCCTATCGTTCATTCTTGCTTTTATAATTTTGTGCTATTATTTTTTCTTTGTTTGTGCAAGGTTCTAAACGCCGTTTTTAAGTTTTAAGGTATTCTTTTCAATTAGATTTTTTGTTTGAAATTATTTTGGTTTGCTTGAGAAGTTTTCGACAATAATTTTGATCCCTTATTAGTTATCTGTCATTGTTTTACATATTACATTAGAAAAGAAAAATGGCCGCGAATTAATAAAGTTAGGTTTAAAGGCGCCAAGCCAAAGCCGTATAAACATTTTAAATAAAATATATGACATGTGCATTTATTGCGTAATCATGGAAGTTCCATATTATGGAGCTGGTAGCCTAATAAAATATCTATTTATAAGTGCATTATAGTTAGTCAATTTGTACACTGTTCGTAAATGAGTATAATTAATTACAAACAAAAAATATATAGTCAAAGTTATGAAGCGTGTTCGAATTTTGTTTTACAAGCGTATAAAATATATAAATTCGAACTTTTAATCTAAACAATCGAAATATTTCTCATTGAGCAATGATTTCATTACAATAGTTACTGTGACGAGGAAAAACATGTAACAATAGTCAACGTGAATCATATCCATTATAGGAGGGTGATATAGTACTGTGTCCAAATAAGTCGTTTGGTTAAACAGGGGAGAGATTACACATTGCGCATGATTCGTACTATGACTAACGTGATTTTAAATCTTTGTAATTTAAAATTCCATTTTGTTTATTTGAGTTTAAATGTTTATTTGAGTTCATCAGACACGTTTTAAAAGAAAGTTCTGAGTATTACAGGTTTACAAATAGCTAAGCGACATTTTTTTGTCTATTTTTGTAGGTTTTTATATAGGTAAATAATCAAAGGACACGCTTTCGATCATTCTGGTGATATGATCAAAGTGGAACAAAACATCATAAGGTAAGAATACCATAGGTTGGTCTTAACTTAACTTTGAGGAGTCATTGATAGATAAACATTCGTTAATATTTGGACTGACATGCCACTATAATCCTTTTTAAACCTTCACCCAAAAACATACGTTGCTTGGTATCTTGTTATCCTCTCAAATACTAGTTTACATCTGAGAAAATCTTGCAATGACTAGAACAGTTATCAAAAAAAATAATTAGGAACAAATCATAATGTATCTATTTATTAGTAATGATCTGCATTGTCTTGTTCATATTTTCACAATTTGTTTTACCTCTGGTTCTCAAAGGTCTCAACATTACATTTGCTAGTTATCCTCTTGGTGAACTCCTAACGGGACTGTATCGGGATCGGAAACTTTCTCATTTTAACAATAACTCGCGAATCACAACGTCAAACTTTATACAAACTTACGTGTTATGGAGTTTCTTGTTTTATGTTTATCTAATCATTACATCCAAGTTTGCGTACCAGGATAACAGTTTTCTAAAGGAGAAGTCAAAAGTTGGGATTAGATCTTAGAGCTGGTGATTAGCTTGGATCATATATTCACCAATTTATGTATAACCTACCACATATTTGTATACTACATAATTAGCAGCACGAGCAGTGATAGCCTAATGGTTGAAACTCGGCCTCTCTTTTGGCCAGTTTGTTAAATTTTATGAATATTATCTACATCAAAATAATGTCGGTTGGCGACTTTGATTTATTGTATGATCTAAGACTTTAAATATTTATTATCTTTTTATTCCGGCCCCTATTAAAAATATTACTACGATTTAAGCGAATTCGACTTACGCGGCTGTCATTCAGTCCCACCTATCGCGTAAGTTTGGGGTACTACTGTACCTACTTAGAATTCGACTTACGCGGCTGTCACTCAGTCCCACCTATCGCATAAGTTCGGGGTATTACTATACTACTGTACCTACTTATATTAGCTGGTTTACAGGTTGTAGTAAGATTCCGAAGGCATGTTCGCCACACCTATTCCTACCCTTCCTGCCAATACCTGCAATACAGTGTTCTAGTTTGAGTGATGTGATAAATGGCCGTACTTATGTTATATTTAATCACCCTTGAAGTATAACGCGTTTTCGATCTCAGGCGGAACTCTAATACTTTTACTTACAAATATTTATAAGCGACATTGGCCCCGTGGCCGAGTGGTCACCATACCGGTCTGACGCGCTGTGGGTCCCGGGTTCGATTCCCGGCCAGACAAATATAAAAGATGAGTTTAGATTTCTGTTCTGGGTCTGGATGTTTGTGCATTCGTGTTTGTGTGTCCATGGCATCCACGAGACAGGAGAAAATCCTTGTGTGTTGCTATGAGTGTAGAAAGCGTGTATTGGCCACTGAAGATTAGATGGATAGCCCATTTACTACTCCTATACTTCTACTACATTTTAAAAATAAGCAAAAGAAATACAAACATTATACTGAAATGCTGGCTAAAATAAACAATATATTTATATAGTGTGATAGCATCCGGGAACCGGAATAGAGACGGCGACACATTTTAATTTCCTGAGAAGTTATTCGTCCGATTGGGTAAGGTCGCGGTCCGCATTCTAGAGTTAATAATAATTCCGAGCGAATTCTACTTTATTCAACAAATGTGTACAAAGTTCTAAATGTATTTTTGTAACCTCCTTTTTTATTTACCTTCTGTTGCAATACTTTTTATGACATCAAAAGTTGTAAGTGGTAACTGGCTATCGTAGGTTGACGTGGACTAGAGAGTTATCCAAAGGCGGCTACAGATACATTACTACATATCTTGAATCTACATAATATCTTGATATAGTTGAAAGTTCCCTAACCATGCCTAGCAAATGGAACGCAGCATTAAAAATACTGTTAAAACAAAAAGATCTCGTGTCTCTGAAATCTATAATAGCTGCAAGGGGCTACTATACTAATTCTTACTGGAGGGTACATAAATTATTTACATATATTCAAATTCTTGTAATGGTATGTAATATTTGGTATCAAAAAAGGCGGCCTTGCTTAATACTTCTGAATGATATTGGTTAAAACCGAGTTATATATTAATCAAGATAAAATAAGTTTTGTAAAACCTTTTGTAGGAATTTCATTCATAAATTATTATACGTGTATAAACATAAAGCTTACGCAACGTTGTGGAGTTACAAAGAATTATAAATCTATTCAGCAGTACCTAAGAAATTCTACGAAGTTCACATGAGTCCGTTAAGGCATTCGCTTTACATTAATTCTTTTAAAGTACATAAAGTATTGAAAGCGAGGTGTAATTTTGAAATGTACATCGTGATAAAACGTATCTACCGCATCTTCGAGCGCTGAGAGTAGAAGGTGACTTTTGCGCCTTTATCGAAAAATCCAAATTGAAAATGCGTTTAATGTTAGATAAATAAAAGTCAAATAGCTTTAAAAAGGATCCATTCAAGATACATACTGTACATTAATAGATAATGCAATCGCATATCCAAAGGTCACTTTGGTCGCAGATTGACCCGTTTGACCTCACTGAAATAAAGTATTGTACGAACGTCGCAACACATATGCCGTACGATTCGCAAATTGTAAAGAGGTTGCAGAAACAAAAACATCGACACATTGTCCGACGACCCGCGTGGCGGTGCGGTCACCATACTGGTCTACCACGCAGTGGGTCCTGAGTTCAATCTCCGGCCAGACAGAAATGTGAATGATGAGTTTAGATTTCTGTTCTGTGTCTGGGTGTTTGTGTATTCGTCTTTGTGTGTCCATCGCATCCATAACACAGGAGAAAATTCTACTGAGGGGCTATGAGTGTAGAAAGCATTTATTTTTTATTATTGTCGTTCAGTTTAACATTATAAATATATGTATAAACAATTTTTAAAATAAGTATTATCTATAAATTAAAAGTGATTTATTTAAGCAATATTAATTTAATATAACTTATAAATTATATAATTGGACACTGAAAGTTGCATTTTTTAAATATGAAACTTTAACATTGGGGAAAAAATCATACGACTTATTCTACACCCGACGTTCCTTTAAAGGTCGAGCTGACCCGCGCGACCTTTCTTCAAGTTACTTGAAAGTCTTGTCTAGTTTATTTGATAGATACCTACGTAATAAAGTTAATACATTAGGATATACAAGAGTAAATAAGACTTCCTTGCCTTTATATGTACCTACATACTGGCTTAAGCTTGGGATAGAGTCGACCCACGTGACTCTATGAAACTCTTAAAACTCCCGTAAATAATGCCTCTGTACTTATTCCACCACCACCTGACCACTTAAGCTAGCGTTAATCCAGATATGGGCAAAATCGCAAAATTAATTAACGAAACGAAAATTAACGAAATTTTTAACGAACTACTCCCTCACTCAATTTGAAGAACATTGTGTTTATATCCGATTTTGTTGTAGTCACAAATACCGTCATACAGAAAAGAAAAAGCCTTATATTCGTATACATGGATATTTATTAAAATACTACCAAACTTAATACACATGAAATCCTTTACGCGTACTGCAGAATACACTGACGTTTAGATTCGGTCGCGCAAAGGTCGGAGCGACCTTACCGACCTTACCGATGTTACTCACCTGACAGTTTGAACTAACTTCAAAGCGAGTGATTACATTGTAATGGAGAGAAACTGACGTAAGCTTCAATGAATACAAGTGTGTAAGATGAAACATTCAATTGTCGCGTCAGGTACGGAAACGAGGGGGAAATTAAATTACTTTAGCTACAGTATTTTAATTTGTAAAGCGACGCCGATGTAATATATGTATTACAATGGCGAACATTTCAGATTTTATAATAAGATGCATACATATTTATCTTTCCGAACAGTTTTTAAGCAGTTAAGTATAATAACTGCTAGAAAACTGTTTGAAAAGATAAATATTTATGCATCTTATTATAAAATCTGAAATATTATTTCTAATTTATTTTAAAGAATCAACATAATAAAGTATATGTAAAAAACTTAGTTTAATGTCGATTGATGCTTCTATAAAAGAGGGTGAAACATACATCAATTTTTATTCGTTTGATCCTTTCAATTTACAGCCATAGTGTAAAAAATATTCTGAAGCTCTTAAGAGGATTATATTTTAATAACGAATCGCTGTATGCATCGCGCTCGGTTTATTCCCACATATAAAATCGGGTACAAAATGCGGATTCCACATTGTAAACAAATACGGTTCGACGTTGAACGCAACAAGTCGCAAGGGCGGGCTCCAGGCATCACGAGTCCCTCACGACCTCTTCCGGCCTTTACGACTTCCATCATATCGCCGAGAATCCATCTCAGCCATATCTCATCTCACAGTACCCACTTATCGTAATAAATCAACATATGACGTAGTAACAAATTCATATCGGCGTAAAATCCGACTTTCAACTATCGTAGAGTAAAGCAATTGCAACGGTCATTATGAAAAACAAGTGCTATTAGTAACGCTTTCGTTTAGCTTACAATCTTGCGTAATTCTTTACACTCGTACAAACGAGGCTTTGTCCGTCCTTACTACGTCATAGGCTTGCATACAAATACAAAGAAAATGTACCGGTAGTACGCAGCACGGCGTGGCTTATGGAATGCTGGCCGTGCTCTTGCGTGTACAGTCGAAACTCCATCGTTCGCTGCGATGGCAAATCGGCGATCATCGTGTAATTGTTTTGATGAAGCGCGCTTGTCGCGTAGCGACAAGTTGCACTGCGCAATAGAGACTGGCGCGCAATTCGCGAGAAAGGGATGGGACGTTCACGACGCATGCGCCAATAAAACGCGGGAAGCGACATAAGCACATTCTACAAGCGCTTTGGCGCTGCACTAGCGAGTAAAACCACGAAACGTCAAGGAACCGTTACATATTTTTTCCTTCGTGAGGGTTACGCCTGTATAATGAGGTGCAGCATTCAATGACCACTTGGTATGTTCGTTTACGGCCTCATAACTAACTCAGTAACGGCTGTTGCATTTTTGTCAAATTAAGAACCCGCCGCTGATATGAAAAGTGACTGCGCTGAATTTTAATTAGTTTGTAAAACGCTACGTGCTCCGAGTAACGGAAATGTGATAAACGCGAAGTTGCAATACGTTTAATTGTAATTGAAATTATTGCTCCCATGATTTTAATGTTTCATTTGGTATTTAAAAATATTCATTGAATATGCACATAAATAACAATACTGACACCTCGCACTTTGTTTATAATGCTTTATTAAATGAGACATTATAAATAAGTTTCCATTTTATTTAAATATATTTTCCATTTAGAGAAATATTATATTTACGTGATACCTCTTACTAGTAGTACTAGTAATTGTGCCTAGTACCAGTATTTTTTGACTATTCAAAGAGTTATTTGGGGATCGATTACGTCATCTCTTCTTCCTGTCGCCATAAATCAGAAGAATTGGCTTTACTGTCTTCTGCTTTGAAGAATGTAAGCTACATTACTTGATGAATGCCCTGCAGTTGATGATAAATTGAACTTCAAGTTTGTTCGCCGTAGATATTGCAAGTAAATATAATTGATTATAAAATTGTATAGGAAGGAAGTTTCCGCGATTTGGAGGGACATAAGTAGGACAGCGGGTCAAGGATATTCGCGTCTTCGCTGGAGACCTCAGTCTTATCGAATTTGTCGGCCTTGCTATAAAGGGTAAATATAATTTAAATAAAATGCAATACAATTATGAAAAACATTATTTAGATTTTTGGTTTGTTTTGTTTAAAATTTATTTGATTTGTATACCTATATTGTACAAAGTTAAAGATATTTCATTGTAATGAATAAAAGCCTTATTAAGAAAAAAAAGTAGTTTTGTTCTATCTTTTCTTTTATTTTCAGTTGATTAGTTTGTTCTTATGTATCTTGTGATGTCAGAATTCTACCATTTTCTCGTTTAAGGTGGATGTGGTCGAACAGGAAAAAAGAAGTAAGTCCTGGGGATATTCCAACGTCCTCTCGTCGAGGACCAAGTGCTGATTTATAAAATTATATCTACTAACTGTAGTTACAAACTAATTATATCTGTAGTATCAAAATTATTTTTAAGTTATTTAAAATATACTAATGACTATTTATCCTTAATCTCCATTAAAGATAAATCATCTGGAAATGTTCAAGCTATTGGTAACTAAATCTCATTAATAAATAATTACAATATCTTTATAAAGTAATTTAATTTATAGTACGCTTCACTGGTTTAATCCTTCAAGTACAGCCTCGGCAACCTAGTATTTGACATTATTTTCTAGCTTTTTACTGTTTGAAATAAAATACTCGAGTGCTTTTATAAAACTTTTACAGCGTTTACTAAATTACTATGTTTATTTCTCTATAAACTGGAAGTAATTTTGTTTCTTTGACACCTTTCTTTGAATACTAATAGTAAAATATAGATATTATAAGGTGAAGTTATAATATTTACTAATATCATAAACAATACCTATTACAATACACAATTCTCCATTTATTTATTTACATAGAATTGACTTATATTTGCAAATGTATTCCTTGTATATGATTTAATAAGATGTTTTATTACTTTAATTATGAACCAGAAATCAATAATTTTATACTGAAATGAAATAAATTATTAAAATAAATATCAACAACATAGTACGTTGCTGTACATAGAATCTCAAGTCTCGAAGAACAGATTAAATCGCCCGGAAGGGACATAATTGGTGCGATAGGGCGACCATTAAGAGGATTTAAGTAGGGACTGTTTTTCACAATCCCGATGAGGTCTCTAGAAGTCGTTTTGCATGACCGAGATCACTGATATTGCCCTTCTACAAGCGTAGCGGTCTTTTACGAGCCACTCGACGAGACGTCTCGAGAGATAATTTGCGTCGACGTGTGATAAAATCGCCGGGTCCTTATTTAGGGTCCTTATGACCGTGTTGCCCCATTGTGCTGTTAAAGCGATGTTTTAAGTGTCGATTTGGGGACGTGTACATCTGTAAGCGGTCCTTTGTTGATACTATCCAACTTACGACGTTGACATTACATCTTCATTCTTGTCTATTCTGTACGCTCTTTACGTCCATACCTTCCTTTTATTGCGTATTCTGAGCTTACTTGTACTGATTCTATTTCATAGAATGGAGCGAAGTGCATTGTGAATGTGTAAGACTTCTTGCTATGGAATATATGTTTCAACTTCCACAGAGTTTTGATAAGCTCTCTTGTGATGAGTCGTACCGCAACAATAAAAATGAAAATCGTTAATAGTAGCTAAAAGAAAATATATGTGCAATAAATGAAAGTTTCGTAATTGTGTACATTGAATATATTTGTAGTAAATTGTAATTGAAAATATTGAGACAATAACAAACTCTATTATAAATTTCCATACATGTACCTATTTTAATATGTTACAGGTTCTAGGTGCGGTTTTTTTGTTTTTATTTTGTCGATATTTCACTGTGAAAATATCAACTAATAGAAATTTAAAAAAACGCATATCTTGAGTACTCGTTACAAATTGAAATTCCGCGATAATATTTATCATATATCATAAATGTCCCTATTTTTTTTAATTTGTCTCTTTGTTTCCCTGTCAGTTTAAAATCGCATTAAACCAAAAATATCGGATTTATTGTTCCCTGTCTTTAGGTAATATTTAGTATTTTATTTATTTAAAATCCATCTATCAACATTTATTACAATTTAATGTCACGTTACATTTTATAAACGCACGTAACCGCGGGGCGTAGCTATTTACACTATAAATAGGACAGTCGTCCTATCCGAAGCCGATCAGATACGTGACCTAATTCGAAGCCCCTTACCTTAAGCCAGAACGTTATGGCTTTGTACCAGCCCTATTAGATAGAAATAAGTTTGTATGGTAGCCGCAAGCAAAGTGAACACAGTAGCCGAACATAACTACCTCATAGTATAACAAGATGTGACAACGGTGCCGTATACTTATATACTACACACGAAAAACTTTCCTATAGACCACGTGCACACATTAACATACCCGGAAATAAAGAGAAAATCATCAGTATAATTGGGAACCGAACCCGGAGCTCGCCTACGAAAAACTTAATAAGTGATATATTTCTTACCTTTTGTTTATTATTTGTCTTTTGTATTCCAACAAAACAAGTCACTATTTACATCGTACTAATTTATATTTGACCCAGTTTTTGCTGGCTTTTATGTAAATTTATTGAACTACACGGTTATTATTCAATAGGAACTTACCGGGCGCCAAAACAAGCGGCTTACCTGCAACGATAATAAAATATTCATATTAATAAATCTTGGCAGACCCAACGAATTGTGCGGGTTATTTACCATAAAATAAAATAAATCGTTCTACATTAAAGAACGGTTCACTTAGGTTGGCCAACAAATACCATTTGTTTTCGCCTTAACTAATTATTTATTGATAACAGTATCTATTGCGCTTAAGTTATAACCAGAATGCCACGAAACATGTACTTGTTGTAATAATGGCGCCTGTAAATAGGGAAGTAAATATAAACATAAACTCTTTCTACACTCATAGCCTCACAGTAGGATTTTCTCCTGTGGCATGGTGTGAGTGTCATGGACACACAAAGACGCATACACAAACACCCAGACCCAGAACAGAATCTAAGCTCATCATTCATTTTTCTGTCTGGCCGGGGATCGAACCCGGGACTGCGTGTCCGAACGGTATGGTGACCGCTCCGCTACGCGAGTTGTCTAACAAAAGGCAGGTGGACGAATTTTTGTTTAATAAATAGGTTATTAATAAAATATATATTATAATACTTTTATGTTACTAATTAGACCAAAACTCATAAAAAGCGTTAAAGGCTTACGTTAGCGTAAGAGTTAAGTCGTACTTTATAATTGACTTGTTTTAGAACTCAACGCTGACGAGTGTAGCGTCAAGAATATTGCTTAAAGTGACTGATTTGTGGCCTATAATATATAAGGAAGTTTACATTGACTTCAGAGGTAATAACGCGCCATACTCCATATAAAAGGAGGCCACCTGAGGCCTTAGTATGAGTATTTAATATATTTTTTCTAACACTTATTATTACTTATTTATTGGTCAAACGGGGTCTCTAAAGATTAAAAAAAAAATGCTAAATTATGTAAGGTATTTGTTTTGGGGAACCATTTTTATTTAATTCATCTTAATTGTTTTGTTTATTTTTTCTAAATACTATATTGGTAGCAAATTTTTTGCAACACATTTTTCTAAGGCGTTTATTTCATTTTTGATATAGGTAGTTGTCTACAGTTGACCACTTAACGTCAAGAGGATTGCATGCGTGTAAAAACTATTACATAGATATAAAAAAAGAGTCAATCCAACCCGGATTGGCAATGGACACCAGAGTTACGGAAATATTTGGTTTTATGTCCGAATAGCGAAACGTCCCGTTCCGAACGCAAAACTGTTAATTGGAAACTGCCTGTATTTTCATGTGGCCGCGTCGGATTTAGTTTGTCGATTCGTGATACCGAATATGTTGTTTACGCTTTGTGTTTTCCCTTTTGCGTGTAAAACTGCACGATACAAGGCACTAAAATACAATACTGTTGATCGTTTGCGACAATTGGTAGTACTATTTTTTTTCTGGTATTTGGTTTTTGTCAGTACAAATATGTCTGTAGAAAGACATGAAATTTACATTCACAGTTTTTAAATACGCACTTAGAATTCATAGTATCATTTTAATATCCTTTTTACCACATTTTAATATAATACGTACATATATCAGATTTTTTTTCAAATTAAAATACATAAAAGTTTCTTGTAAGACAAGAAAAAACAGACTTATTGTTCAAAAATTTAAAAGATATTTCATTTATTCAAGTTACAATTTTTAAACAAGTCAATTGCAAGTAATTATATTTCCTTATCCTTTAATTACTGAAATTCAATATAATTTGCATTGAAATTGCCATGCCAAATTATGTTCCAGTCCTTTCCTAATTGTGGGAATACCAGTGCTTCGTCGTGGCATCCAGACAGGAGACAAATCCGAGTACGTTGTCTTACGAAGGCACGCATGTTTTGCGAACAGATTCCAGGGAAAATAAAGATATTCGGAAAATGCTAATCGAACTTGTACGAGGCAGGGGTCGTACATTCGTGAGGACGGGTGTCCTAAATATTATATCGAGGTTGCCCGAAATAACTAAAAGGTGCGGAATTAGAGCACGAAAACAAACTAGGACAGCCATGATTCGTACAAATATGTCTTGAAAGAATTTTTATATCGCAAATTTATCTTTAATACATATACTTATACAAGTATATGAGTGTATGTAGTATGAGCAGTGATAGCCTAATGGAAAAAAACTCGGCCTCTCAACCGGAGGTCCGAGGCAAAAACCCAGGCACCACTGATTTTTCTAAAATAATGTGCGTTAAGAATTTAATTATCACTGTTTTACGGCGAAGGAAAACACGCGAGGAAACCTGTACACCTGAAAGAGTTCTCTAAAAAGGTGTGTGAAATCTACCAATTCGCACTTGGCCAGCGCGGTCGACTACCTATGGCCTAAAGCTCTCTCATTCTGAAAGAGAAGACCCTCGTCCAACAGTGAGGCAATAATACTTTGACGATGATAATGATGATGATATACAACGATAAATATTATTCTTTATATAACCAAAGTATGAACCATGTGCTGTTTGTTTGATTCATATTTATACAATAAATAAAAAGAAAAACGCTAAACGAAAGACGATCCCTATACAAGAAACCGGGATATTTCGGTTTATCTGCTGACCGGTAACAAGTAGATAATTTATATTTCACAATCCATATATGTACTTCTAAAGCCTCTATGATAAAAAACAACAAAAACCAAAATAAGTTTAAAAGTTCTTTAGTACCAAACCAGCTTCCTGTGTTCGACTCGCACTTGGCCAGCTGCCATAAAAACATTAAATAGCCAATACATAAATAGCTCATCAAGCAATACCTAACTCAATAATAAGTCTCTTTATTGTATGAAGTAAGTATGAAGTGAATAAACTTATTGGAAAGCAATATTTCAATATTAGGTACTAAACAGTTATAGGTCAAAGGGCGGAGTGGTTCCTAAAGACTTAGTCAAGAAATATGACTATGGATTCTGCTTTTATGATTCTGATTCTCTTTGTAAGTAAAATATATGAACGGTGACTGAACGAAGTACGATAAGACTATTTTTATTACCCGACTGCGTCAGAAGGAGGGTTATATTTTGTATGTATGTATGTTTGTTTTCATGTATGTCCATTTTATTGGCACGCGCTACAGTCCAAACGGCTTGACGGATTATGACGTATGACATATTATTAGAATCGTCAGTGTGTATACTGTCATAGGCTATATAATTTAAAAAAATGGCGCCTGGAAATAAAGGAAAGGGGGGGGGGGGGGAAAAGGGGGGGGAGTAAATGGACCTATATAAAATATATATATTGTAATACTTTTACTTGACTATTTTAACAAAACTCATATAAACGTTAAATTAAATATATATGTATATCATTATGAGCTAAAATTTCGTTTTAAGCAGTCGTGTGTTTTTCACGATATTACTAGTAGAAGTAGCAATTGAACATGCAGTGGATCTGATGAAAAGATATCGGTGCTTTCCATGGAAACTTGTAATCTCAAATTGAGGTTGGGTTGAGGTTGTAGGTACATATGGTTTCATAATGTATTGTAACCATTGAAATCAGATTTAAATGCCTCTATTTAAATATTTTACAAAGATAACTGCTTTTCAATAAATTTCCTGTATTTTTGTCGTAATACGCATTTTACCATGCCTTTTTTACTTCAGATTAAGATATACATTGAAATTGGTCTTAATACATGAACTTAATACTCGTGTTAATTGACTAAACTATTTTTGTTTAAACTTTTACTCGTATAAGATACAGGCTTGATTTTAGTTTAGAAATATTGAAGGCAGCTTAAAAGTTAAAAAAGGAGGTGAATGCAAGCGGCGCTTAGGACTAATATACAAAAAGAAAATGCATATCATTAATGAAATTTGGTGGTTTTGTAAAGAAAAGTTAAAAAGGGGACGCTATTACTAAGACTTAGCTGGCCGTGTGTCTGATACCAGGCTATATCTCATGAACTGGTGAAATTTTCACATATATTATTATTATTTTATGTCTGTTGCCGCTATAAAAATAGATAATAAAACAGAAAACAGAACAAAAATAAATATCTTTTAAATAAATATATTATGAAAATGTATGGTCATTACACCTTAAGAAAGCTTTGTAGTTAAGCATTATTGAATTTCTGTTTCGCCGCAATCTAGATGGACAAAAATCCATTAAAGAGAATTTGTAAAACTTACTTATTTCTCGGAAAATTAACTTCATGACTTTCAAAGTAGGAGTCAAAGGCGGGGAGTATAAGTGGAACGAGACCACAAGGAACGACCGAAAAATGAATGAAATATTTATGACAT
This sequence comes from Cecropterus toxeus, assembly GCA_018249875.1. Taxonomy (NCBI): domain Eukaryota; kingdom Metazoa; phylum Arthropoda; class Insecta; order Lepidoptera; family Hesperiidae; genus Cecropterus; species Cecropterus toxeus. The sequence continues at coordinate 1,352 of DWNE01002912.1, read as the reverse complement.
AGCAGACGCTTTTATGTGCATAGCGGTTACAGATTGCAACATTTTGTATACATCAACAACCCGCCTGGCCGAGCGGTCACCAGGCCGGTCTGACGCGCATTGGGTCCCGGGTTCGATTCCCAGCCAGACAGAAATATGAATGATGAGTTTAAATTTCTGTTCTGGGTCTGAGTGTTTATGTATTCGCCTTTGTATGTCCATGGCACCCACGACACAGGTGAAAATCCTAGTGTGGGGCTATGAGTGTAGAAAGCGTGTTTTTTATTATTTTAATATACTTCGTTTCAATGTCACGTTATTTAATTATAAATACAATTTACACAAATAAAGCTAACTAGATTTATTTTTGGAATTCATATAGTAGGAGAGACCGAGGGGAGTTGAAACAATTTTTACACTGTGACCTATACCTATAACTTTGAAGTAAGCTAGAATATGGACAGTATATTATACTCAATTAAAGCTTGTTTAGTTCACTAACATACGGTTGGCACAAAAACTGCCACCACTGGCTTTATAGGTACCCATGAGTCATTTTGAAGACAACTGGTGACATTGTTTCAACTCCCCTCTTACCGAGATGAATTGAAACAAGTGTATAGGATGGAGGAGCTGAAACAAGGATTGATCTATCTATTTTTCTACTGTTAAGTAAATCTGACGGTTTACCGTTAGACCATTTACCGTCAGATTCACTTTAACAGTTACATTGTTATCAAATAGTAAAACAAAAAATCCCGAAAACATAAAACGATTTTTTACCCGACTGTAACTGAAGGAGGTGATGTTTTTCAAGTGTGTGTATGTTTGCTTGTATGTATGTCCATTCTTTGGCACGCGCTACAGCCCAAACGGCTTGACTAATTGTGACGTGTGACATATCATTACAATCGTCTAAGTTTGCACAGTAACATTGGCTATATAACTTAAGAAAATGAAGTCTACAAATAGGGGAAAAGAGGGGGGGACTTTTTATTATCGCGACAATATGGGTATCAAATTAAAACTAGTAAACGTGCGTGCTCGATTACTATTTCTATGATATAAATCGTGGTGCCAGGCGACATGTGAAAGGCATATACAATCAGCCTCAAATAAGATTGAACTCCAATCGAAGATCTGTCATGGATGTGTGTTGTTTTTTTATATACTTTGTTTCTAGAATTTTTAGGAATTATTATTTTATTCAAATCAGATTACATTACCCTTTCCTTGCAACAAAGCTCTTGTGGCACTAAAACAAATGATCAAAAGCTTTAGACAGCCAAACACGGTACCATTGTACTAAACATACAAACGCAAACATCTATAAACAATTCGTACCCCATATAAAAATTTCCAACGATTCATCG
>DWNE01002911.1:0-17697 GCA_018249875.1 Cecropterus toxeus | reverse complement strand
GTGTTTGTGTGTCCATGGCACCCACGACACAGGAGAAAATCCTAGTGTGGGACTATGAGTGTAGAAGGCGTGTTTTTAAAATTAACCGTCACGGGACGTCTGGCAGATGTGAAACATCGTGTTCGTACAAATAATATGCATAAAAGGCAATATTGTGACAGGAAATAAATATAAGTATAGCGTAATGAGAAATATAAATATGACGATTTTTACATAAAATGATGACTACTTATTTAAATTATGTATTTTCATTAGACACAAGCATTCAATACAAATTTCAAGTATGGTATATAGTATACACCTATGGTATACACCTATGTAAGTATACCTATGGTATATATACAGTCTAAACGTAGTAGTGTGTACGGTGTGGCGAACCCGTCGCCATGGCAAGCCTCGCCACGACAATAAACAGGTTTACCTGCGCCTGCCTATATAGATGTTCCAGATCAAAAACCTTCTATTATTGTATACAATTGTTCTAAAAATGAGAAGACTACGGGTTGATAGCTTATACTTACTCGAAAACATTACAAATATATAGAACTCTCAAGTATATATGCTTCCTGACACCGGTAGAGGAAAACCTTCGCGAAACAGTAAGGTAAGTTTATAATTAATTCATATGCGAAACTTTCGTGGACACAATCTTTGACTGAACCGTGTAACTGTAACTATTTAGACTATGATAATTTGGACACATATACCTAACTTTATAAGTAAATTTACAGTACAAAAAATAACTTAAACTAAAAAGTACTTACTTTTATAAACTTGTATATTGCAGTGTGCAACGCATATATTTGCAAAAAAAAGTTAGGAGGACTAACCACTAAACAGTGGGGATGGTAAATATCTTTTATATTAGTCGATTATATTACAGAAACTTACATCTCCTTGAGAATTGCCCGGATGAAGAGGGTTCCTTACGATGCCCGAAAATCCTTGCCCTTATGTTGACTTCGCCGCATCGGAGTAATCAGGACGCTAATACAGAGCACTATAATAATATTATATTTAAAAAATATATACTTTTTATACTTTTACTCGACTGCGTCAGGAGGAGGGTAATGTTTTTCGATCGTATGTATGTATGATTGTTTTCCATTTCTTTTGCCCCCGCAATAGCCCAAATGCCTTGGCGAATTGTGACGTATGTCATATCATTAGAATCGGCTCAGTTTGCAAAGTGACATATGCTCTATAATTTAAAAAAATGGCGCCTACAAATAGGGGGTAAAGAGGGGGGAGGAATAATTTTTTTATTATTGCGACAACACGGGTACCAAATGAAAGCTAGTAAATAGAGCATTCTAAAAATATATATATTGTAATTCTTTTACTTCACTATTTTGTCGGAAACTCATTATTATACTACTGAATTTATTCATTGTCTTTACTGTCTGTAGATAAACTCTAACAAACGTTACTACAATTTATTTTTCATCATTTGAATGTGTTGACCGCCTGTTTTCAATATCTAAATATATATAACTCAAAGGCACCTCAAAGGTGACTGACTGACTTAGTGATCTATCAACGCACAGCCCACACCACTTTACGGATCGACCTGAAATTTGGCATGCAGGTAGATGTTATGACGAAAGCATCCGCTAAGATAAGGATTTTGATCAATTCTACCCACAAGGGGATAAAAGTTTGTATGAAACTTTGTCAATTTTAATACTTCTTAACGCGAGCGAAGCCGCGGGCAAAAGCTAGTTCTGTATAAATTATTCTCTATAAAGGCTTATGTATAAATGATAATTTTAGTACGAAATTAACCAAGTATACGCAAAAATACATAACATTGTGAAACATGTTTCAAAGAATACCTTTATCTGACCAATTAGAGTATTTTTAACAAAGCATACCTTAAAATAGAATACAGTTACTTATAAATTATAACATTAACTGTACTTACTACTTCTCCTCGTTTTATTTTACTTATTCGGCCTTCCCAAACCGGACCTAAAACTAGGGTTGTCATATTCCAAAATAGAGCTACATGTAGGACTTTTTGGTTCTATAACGATTTTCAGTTCTCAAATTAATCCCTTGGTCTCATTTTAGGGTTCCGTTGCAAAAATCTAAATCCTTATAGATTCGTCATGTCTGTCTATCCGTTCGTCTGTCCTTCTGTCCGTATTATAAGATGGAGGTAGGAAACGAACATGCAGTCCACCTGACTTTAATTGTTGTACATGGATAAGCAAATTTATATACATAGGACACGGGTTTATGTGAAGTCAATCACACGCTACTCCCGAAGACTGTGATGGTTGCCACATATGAAAGTCCTCCTGCTAGGCTTCAGGCTAGAAGAAGACTGCAGTGACTGTATCACCACTACCACTGTTTGAATCTTTTTTTTATTTATTTATCTGGGGGCACGGTAGTGCCCCCACCAAGTCGAGCGCAAAGCATGCACTGCTGTACCATCCTTTACTGGAACCATTTCGCCGCATTTTAGGGCCCCTATTTGAGAACCTCTGGATAAGACCAGAACTCTGAAATTTTCGTCATCTAGTAAGCTATAATTGCATACTTAAAATCCAAAATTTCAAGTCTGTAGGTCATTTAGTTTCGAAGTTAAGCGAAAGCAAAGTTTCGTATTTATGACAGACACTCACTCATGATCATCAAAATAGAACTATTAGAGATCGATGAATATTGAATATTTTTTGTAAAGGCGGTATGCCTTTACAAAAAATATTCAACTTGGTGGACCGCTTCATTTGATGTCAAAAATCGAAGGTCTGAAGTATGTGATAAAGAACCCTCAGCTGGTCTCAGTTGTATTAGAGATATGCTAATGCTCCCTTCTACTATTGGTGTATAAAAATACTGTGTAAGTGTGTCAAATAAAAAGAATCTAATAAAATAAATCAATAAGTCCACGTTTCTACAAAAAGAAGTGAAATCCCACCAAAAACTAACCAAGTCTCGATGGAGCTACTTGTTTATCTCTAAAAAGTAATGAAATCTAGACAAAGTCGTGCTAAGGCTCCGTATTGCGATTTCTTTATTATTATAGTTAATGTTGTGTTACTTGGCCGTTGATTTGTACCCACTAACTTATAAATAATGTTGAGTCTTAAGTCTTATCCAGTAAATGTTAAGACTCAATACGCGGATAATAGTCACCCATAACTAGGAGCCAATCACAATATTCGATACATTCAATGATCATAAAAATGGTAATGATTGTTTGTTACGGTAATAAATACTGTTGAGATAATTATTCACAATAACGAGATTATATTGGATGCTTACAATATTATACCTACAAGATGTCCACGTAGCGTTGTCGCGATCTTTAATAAATGATTTATTCGCAAATTATCGTTTTCCTCCAACAGTTATAAATACTGTTGGATCCAGAATTCTGTCAAGGGGAGAGCTTGGCGAGCTAAATACTTCAGCTCGCCAAGCCCTTGAACAATGGCAGATGTCTTGCTTATTTTCGCTCGAGTCGTTCGAGATCTCGAACTTTTTCGCTTCCTTAAAGGTGGCAATGGACTTACGTATTTGCATTTGAATTTGTTGAGCTCTTGGCTTTCCCCCAGAATTCGCCATTGTTTATATTAAAAATCATCAAAAATTACCACAAACGTAATCAAAGCAAAATGTGAACATTAAATTAATGCTAAATACATCAGAAAAATGATTCATGCATCATAAAACTGCTGGTAGAATAACCCACTTATATAAATTTCAACAGGCAAGTAAACTTTGATCTTACGTTATTAAATGCATCTGGATTATGCAATCCATTATGTAATCGACACGTGGGTATCATAGTGTCTGTATTTGTCCCTGTAGTATCGGGACCAGAATAGAACTAAGGTATCTCTTGCCTGTCTTAAAAGCCAACTACAAGGTGCCTTCTGGGGTTGCGGGCGGCAAGAGTGGGAGCTCGAACCATCCAGCCTGGCGACTCCGGGAAGAAGTACGACGATGCGGTGGCCTAGACGCTCACCTGGGTCGAGCGTGACGGGGCAAACGCTCAGAGGACTCCGATGGCGATCCGTTGGAGATCGCGGTGTCCTCTTCACAGCGCCGAGGAGAGCCAAGAAGAGGTTTTAGTGCGATAAAAATCCCACATAATCCGACGTCGCTCCTACGGCGACGGGTACATTATTAAGGTTTCCCCTTCGACACCAAAAAAAGGTTTCTATATTATTTACTGTTCTATTTGGAATCGGTTACAAATGATAAAGAGCGTCTTTATAAGATGTTACATACTTCTTTTTCTTTGCTCTAGAAGGAGTATCAGATGTTTGTTTGAATTCCCGTATGTCCCACGATATGCAATTCCAAATGAAATTACATAGATTTGTCGAGAAAATTGGAGTCGTATTAAATCGTATAAGTATTAAGTATAAAATCGCGGTGCGTTGACGCTATAATTAATCCGATGTTTTAATCTCACGCAGAAACAGGTAAAATATGTTGGTAATGGACACCTTTAATTATAATCTGCTTGCTGCTAATCTAGTGATTACTAGACTAATAATTACAAGGCGCTTACGCTATTTATTACTGCGCGATTATTAATTCTTATAAAAATAATCAAATTCGATTACCAAAAAAAAACGTTAAGCGTTCTTTTTTACGTTTTCAAATTTAAGTTCTACAAATTAGTGCCTACTTAATTGTGGTAAGCCGGTTTAAAATATAAAATTAGTTTATTTGTTTACTGAGATAAGGGAATTTTGTTAGTCATTCTGTTTTAAGATCCTTTGTTATCGTTCCCGTCTGCTGGTTCATATTGACGTCTTCTGGTTTTCAATAAAATTGCACTTTATTTTAAATTCGCTCTTAGTTTTTTAATTTGCGGTTAATTTAAAATGTTTTCAAGTTCTTCATTTAAGACAGAATAAATAAAACCTTTTATTGGTAATTGAGGTAGTATTTGGGAATTACTTTGAACCTGAGTCACAAGCAGCGTTTTTAGAGCGTATATACTTATCTATGTATGTTGTGTACATGGGTATTGTGATGGGTATTAAATGAAAGCTAGTAAATACATTAGACAGGCTTATGTTGATATTTTGACGCAATCTCCTAAAACATTGATTTTATTTTAGTAATCATAATTCTGGCATAAAAACTAAAAGACATAAAGCCTTCAAACAAAATTTAAAAATGCATACCTTGAGCTTCACAGCTTTATAGCTTAAGCACAAACCGAACACTAGACTACCCCATAAATGGTCGATACCGTCCATAACCCATCTCAGCACAAGATCATCTTCAGGTAGAACCTTATCCTATCCATATCTTTAGGGATCTTTATCTCTATTTAGAGTTCCGTAGGCGGCAGCGACCACTAACCATCAGATAGACTACAAGTTCGTCTGCCACTTTAATCTTATAAGTCTTAATAGGAGTCATAACGCATTAGAAAAGATAACGTCAAGAAAAACAGCTAAGTCGAAAAAGCAACAAAGAAATAAAGAAAAAACATTATCTGGTAATACGATTTAAAGAAATAAAAAAAAACATTTATTCGAAAATACATGCATCAAACAGCTCAAAAAATAAGAGAACAAAACCTCTTCCTCGTTTACTGTAAACATGTAAAAAATCTTCCGACACCGATATCAATGGATCGAGAAGATACGTGATAGATACCACCCATTACCACACCGTGACGAAATATGCTATTAGTTTTTATCAGCACCAAAAACTATCGGTGTGCAGTTGGTATAAATTTGTAAGTAAATAGCGGTATGTTCAGCAGCAGAAAATGTTCTGTAATTGTTAAGGATATTAGAACCTGTAGGGACATCAACATTATCAGCAAGTCAGCATAAACGACTGGCTGCGCCAGTCGTCCCCTCCCTCTCATGACGAACGCTAGTGTAGTACAGAGTAATTTAAGATAATTTTGATTTAAAGACAATATATATATATTATGTGTATTTAATGAAGACTTTTATTTCTTCCGTAACAGCTAAAAGGAAATTGACACTGAACTTTGAAAGCACCACCACCACACGTATTACTGCCTAATGACAACAGTGTTACAGCTTTACTATCGTTTCAAGGGGTAAGAGAAATAACCCATACCAGATGGTAGAATCAGTGCACTTCGAACGCGGAGGTATCACCGCCACACCAATTTCTAGCGTGAAACAGTTCATACGATACTGTGGAAGTGTGTTGTTGCCTTCTCACTTGCATCTGAGATGACTATGTTAATCACGGGAGAAGCAACACCAGGTGGACTACTGTCACGAGAGTTAAGGTTAATTAGTAGACAATTAAAAGTTTAATACATGGATGGACTCCCACAGCAGACACCATGTCAGTCTAACACGCAAAGGTTTGGGTTTGAGGTTCGAAACCCAGCCAACAAGACAGCTTTTTTTTTGGTTATCGAGGGGAAAACTTTCAAAAGGTACCCCACGCCCTAAGAGTGACGTCAGGTTATGTGGGATTTTTACCGCACAAAAATCCACCCGTGGCCGTCCTCGGCACTACCAAGAGGACTCCGGGATCTCCAAAGAAACGCAACCGGAGTCTTCTAAGCGCGTTGCCACATCGAGCTCCACCCAGATGTGCAGCTGGGCGCACCGCACCGTGTGGTCTTTACGACGGTATGCGACCACACATACCTCCGTCCTACCCGGGGCACCTGTCTGGACGATTCGAGCTCCCACTCTTGCCGCGCGCAGCCCCGGAAGCCCCTTTTAGTCGCCTCTTACGACAGGCAGGGAATACCGTAGCCCTATTCTAATCCCGGAACTACAGGGACGCAACAAGACAGCTATTTCTTTTCTTGTCAATAACATTCAATTAGCAACGAACATGTAGTCCACCTCATAGTAACTGGTAATTGATTAGGAGTATATTAAGATAGGTAGGTATGCTGGGTTCGGTTGCTTGTGACCTTGTGTGTTCATGGCACTGAGGACACGGCAAAGCTTATTATAATAAAATAAAAAAACAACTATAGATTCGATCGATGCGCTTCATCAGAATTGGATCCAATTATTTTTTTCTTGCAAATGTACATACCTATCGGCATCTGTAAGCTAGTTTAAACTACCTGTTTTGTGTTACATTTTTATATTTTACAAAATTGATAAAGTGGAGAAGCATGCTAGAAAACATTAATAAGGAGTTAAGACTAAACAAAAAGTTTATTAAAAAACGGTACGTGGCCACTCCCGCCCATGGACTTTTATAAAATCGACCTCTTTGTGATATAAGGCGTTATTCCGTTCTCCGATATCCGAGAACTAAGTTGATATGTTTGGTATGTCTCCCTTGCGCGCACTTTTAAAACCAGAATATAACAAGAATTAACCTACAAATAACCCCTTGTGGACTATTCCATCCATCAGCCTTTCGGGACCACTGCTGGACATAGGCCACCCAACGGCCCCACTCCAACCAGTTCTATGCCTTCTGAATCTGTTTCCCGCTGTCTTCTTCAGGTCATTGGCCCACCTGGACCAATAACTAAGAGCACCTAGAGTAACAGTCATTTACGATTTTAAATTGATATTATCGCGGAATTGATACATTTTAATATATTATACCCAGTTACATGGATCCGATCCATCTAACTGGGTCAAAATATCGGCGAAAAGAAATTCAAAAACCGCATATCGTGAGTACCCGTAACATATTAAAATGTAACAGTCATTTGTTTCGAAAACAAACAAACAGACAAACATTATTTTATAAATAGATCGCCTTGTTAAGGAATCTTTTTTCGATAACGAACAAACAGGCAAACATAGTTTTCTATGTAGAGATCGCCTTGTAAAGGATTTTTTTTGGACAACGAACAAACGGATAAAAATCGTTTTATATATAGATATCGCTTCGTAAAGGAGTCACGGTTTGCAGGTCAATCTGGAACAATGCATTTCGCGGTACCGCTCATAAATATTGTTTTTACTCTATAAGGCCAATGACAAACTATTCTTGTTGGGTTCAGCCTGATCTGTTCTGAAAAGCCTATTCCGGTTTATGTTTAAATACTTTAATTTAGGCATTGGTACAGTTAAAAGACGTTTAATGAGGTACTAAGATAAACGAGTAATCTTTCTGTAGGTGGTTGAATCATTGTAATTCGAGGTATACCTATTTCTAGCGTGAGGCAGTTCTTACGTTTGGGGGGAACGGTATGGTTGTCGGCTCACTTATGTATGATGCGACCATCTAAGTGCTCTGGAGTAGCAACGCATCTGTGATCGATTTCAGATAGAATCCATGTTCTACATAAAGTTAAATTAAACAATTAATACATTATTTTCTTCAGATTTAAATGGGGCCACGGAGCATGCCCTTTCAAGGACTCCAAATCGGTTCATAACCAATGGAATATAGCGTAACAAACATAAAAAATACAGTCGAATTGATACCGCTTCCTTTTTTGAAAGTCACCTCCACCTCCTTTCTGCTAAAATATAGATAGAATAAAATATAGAAGTCATAAACACAAGGAAGCTTATTCTAGAGCGATGAGTACAAAAAGCGTGAATTTCTTTTTTATAACAAAACTGGCCTACACATACACGGTACTGGCAGTTAACAAAGCGAGTGCAACGCACCTGCGTTTTACTCTTTGTTCTTTTTTCAAAAATGCATGCTAGATTGTAATTCAGCCAATCACCGCTCAGTTCCACACAAATAAATAAACCAGTTTGGCTGCATGACACCCCCCTAGTTGCCGATGCGTGGGACTAAGTTTGAAATGTTCTAGCAAGAAGTTTTTGCTGTACTATGAGGCAGATTGATAGACAATTAACTAATACCGAATGCGAATAAATGGAGTAGAATATTTTTATTCAAAGCTAAAAAAAGACGCTTTGTACACTCATAGCCCCACACTAGGATTTTCTCCTGTGTCATAGGTGCCATGGAAACACAAAGATGAATACACAAACACCCAGACCCAGAACAGAAATCTAAAACACATCATTCAGATGCCTGTCTGGCCGGGCTGTTGAACCCGGGACCCACTGCGCGTTCGATCGGTATGGTAACCGCTCGGCTACGCGGGTCGTCAATCAGATTAAACTTTTACTAAAAGTTAAATACAAATTTAAAGTTCAGTTTGAAAAAATATTTCTACCACCCATTTACGTTTGTAAATAAGTAAAAAAGGAGATAAAATCTTATCTACCATAAAATCTTTAATGAAATCGATTAAGAAAAAAATAAAGTATCTTAGGCTTACTAATGACCAAACAATCGAAGCTTTTTTTATTTAAGCGTAGATATCTTTCATAATTAAATGAACTAGAACGTTGTAATTATATTGAACATTTAGGCACAATAACAGCGAAATTATTTCATTGAAACATAATAGCATAACAAAGCATGGACGCTTGCCTATTTATTACAATAACTTAATATAAAATACAATTGTTATTCAATTACCGATCTCAAGGGACAAATTTATTATCTATGGTCCTAATGCGGAACTGTGTGCCCGTTATCAATTCACGCTTGACGCCTTTTCCCGCGGCAAAAATGTCGAAGGACCACACCGGAATTAATACATAGTAGATCTAATTAAAATCGTAGAATTCTAGGCGGGGTTCTTTCAGTAGCCTTCAAGGTTCGTTCGAACCCGCGCCGGAGCAGTACACGACGCGCGCTTTTCAAACGCGCACGCGTACAACTTAACACAAATTGTTGTACGATGTTCCACAGATAATTTATAATCTTAGTTATCTGTACCGGCGAGACGAATTTCTAGTTTTGAACGAAAGAAGTCGATTCGTCGTCCGATTTGAATTCCGCGCGCGTTTTTGGCGGATTCAGTTCGAGTGTTGCAAGCGAAAATTGTGTACTTATCAGTGTTGTGCCGTTTATAGGTAAGTTTTTTTTTTTAATAATTAAAAAATCTAAATATAATATTTTTATGAACTATCCATAAATTAATGGTTCATTAATTATTGGAAATAAAATTAATAAATATTTAAACGAATAAAATAAAACAATTAATACTCCTTGAAGTCAATTTCTAGGCAGACAAATTTTTTTAATTACATTTTACTAAGAGTGACAGTGGCCACCGAAGACAAAAAACTTTGCAAGGAGATGCTGTTGCCTTTCTCTTTTTACTTAATTATTCGCCTCCTCCATTATCACCACCGGGAGAAAGTCAGCCATCCCTTAATAAATTTCTGTGCTTATGCATAAAAGCTTCAAAAATGTAGGTAAAAATAAACTGATAATAATAGCTGATCCTTTAAAAATTTATGTAACTTCGCGAATGTCTATTTGATCGTAGAATATCGTATTGTCCTCTTGCTACGCTAGCTCTACGAAGCGATCAATATGACAAAGAGTTGTTTTAACGCTTCTAGAAAAACTTTCAAAAGCGCTAACGAGCCAAATGGATATCAAAAGCCTTACGATGGTCTAAATTTTAAAATACAACTAAAGAGAGAAAAGTGGAAAGCATTTTGAAAAAAAAGAATGCATCAAAGAAAAGCATAAAATAAAGATATAATATCTCAAATTATAAGACAGAAGATACATATTTATAAATATCTCATTATTCGCACATATCTTTTCCTCATTGTTTAAAAATTGATATGCTGCAAGAGATCTCGCGAAATCTGGATGTATAAATAAGTTAAGATAAAAGATTTGAATCTTTTTCTTTTATAGAACTGACTGTCTTTCTTTTTTGTTTTGCTAGTTTTTAACGAGCTTTACTGATATCAGTAATAACTTTGGAAACATGCAACCTTATCATTTTTCTCTCCTCATCATCATCATCATCAACTCGTTATTGTCCCACTGCTGGACACGGGTCTTCTCTTAGAATAAGAGAGTTTTAGGCCACAGTCCACCGAGCTGGCCAAGTGCGAATTGATAGATTTTACACACCTTTGAGAACTCTTTTTTATAGAGATCTCTCAGGTGTGTAGGTTTCCTTACGGTGTTTTACATGACAGTAAGGCAGTGATAATTAATTTCTTATAGACAAAAAAATCTGTGGGACCTGGGATTCGAACCTCAGACCTTTGATTGAGTTGCCGAGTCTCAACCATAATGCTATCACTGATCAATTTTTTATTTTCGACCACTGATCAAATACTCGGATGATGAACAACTATGTAATTATCTGCATAAATTCAAGTCTTGATATTTGAATTAACAAAGCGAATAGGTACGCGGAGTGTTGCTAGTGTTGTGTAGACGGAAGGCCAAGACATAAACTAAAGCAGTCCAACGCTTATTAAATTAATATCCAAGAAAATAAATCAATCTGTATCAGAACCTAATGATAACTTTATTATCATTTAAATGCGGCATTCAAAGACAATACTGATTTTATGATCCAGTGTTTCTCAAAGAGTAAGTCTACCTTTAGGGGTATGCCAGTCAGTGTCGGCTCAAGGCAGCGCGGGGCCTGTAGCAAAATCTCTGAGAGGGCCCTTGCTTGCTATATACTCCTCTCCTGCTCTCGCTATATATACCTCACAACTCTGTTACAAGTAAACTTTTCTGGGTTTAATATGGGCATATTTAGATATGACACTTTCAATATCGAGCTCTTTAACCAAATCATACTCATATAGAGTATAATTTGGTTAAAAACAGGTGTTTGACCGCGGGGATCTTAGAGTAGCGGGCCCCATGGCATTTACTATTCTTGTTACGTGGCTAATCCGGCACTGATGCCAGTTAATCATGAGAATGATGATGAATGAGTTAATCACATTTTAAGCACTTAAGTTGACGATTCCTCTGGTGTTGTAATTGTTCGTGGACGACGGTGATTACTTTCCATCAGGTAGCCGGCCTGCCTTATAGTTAAGTTTACGAAAAAAATACCAAGAATTGACTTAATTTCTACAAGAATAAATTCACCGAATAGCTTAATTTTATTTTAGTCTTTGACTATTTACTCTTAAATTAAAATACATTTTTGTTTCGATCTGTCCATAGCCAGTTTTAAAGGAGATTTACCATTAAGTTGAAGATCAAATAGGACTTTATGCGGTCTTAAGTTTGAGAAACTATGTACTCAACTATTGAACAATGATAATTTAATCTACAGTTACGGATATTGACTATTTAAAATTGATTAAAACAAAGTTTATTGTTACAGAGTTTATCACTAAACACTTGGTGTAAATTAAATTATCCGACCCCCATGACATTTTTATAATTTGAGCGTTTGTTTGTTTAATATCCATTTCTTTGGCATGCGCTACAGCCCAAAGCTGACGGATTGAGACCTACCTATGACATATAATTAGAAATTAGAGTAGTCTTTGTTTTCAGATTGACGTAGGCTATATCATAATTTCTTAGGAGTTTCGTAGGGAGTAGCAAACGAGCATGCAGTCGACCTGATCGTAAGTAGTCACTCCCTTACCACGTCCTTCAGAATAGAACACCACAATACTTCACACTTTTATTATAAGGCAGAAATAGGAGTGGCGTTGATGCCTCGAGTCGAGGCAGAATTAATTCTACCACCTTTATAAAACTTACTGAAACGTATTTTTAAGGTTATTATACTATTGTTTCACATTTAGAAGTAACCAGTGCTGAATAATTTAGATAATAATTTCTTTTACGCAAAAAAAAATGTTACATACCTATATTAAAAAAAAATTACAAATTACTTATTTAAGTAATTTGTATTTTTTTTATGTAAATATTTATTTACCTACTATATTTATCGACGACAAAAAGTATTCATTAACGAGTTTCTCAGTGATTCAACTCAATCCATTACGATAGCATTAAATAACAATCGATTCTAGGAAATTACCCATTGATTACTACATAAAAAATATGCTCTTAAAGAATTTCCTTATATAGTTATCTGTTTACAAATCAGTGGTTTAAAAGTAATGTAAATAAAGCTATTGTGGAATGTTTTTGTCGAAACGATTCGGATTTAGTTCAGGCGTTACACGAACCATAGACGTAGAGTCATAGACCATAGACAAGACATATCATAATTTTGTGAAATGACGTTTAAACATGTCGTTTTCGTGTGACTGTATTCCTTTCACTTTAAATAAAATAAGCAAAAGTATATTGAAATACTGAAGCGATATCATTCGGAGCATATGAAATACATTGTGCCCATTTAATTCGGTCGTGAAATCTGCTACGTGTCTATTGCTTATCGTATCAAGAATGTACCTTATTTTTTTGAGCGAAGCCGGATGATGTGGGATTTTTAACGCTCTAAAACCCCTGTGATTACCGTTCTCGACGCTGTGAAAAGGACTACGGGATCTCCAAAAGAACGGAACCGGAGTCCTCTGAGCGAGTTGCCAGATGCCTTTTTAATCGCCTCTTACGATATGCATGGGACAGGCTCCTTTTTTCTAATCCCGGACCTACGGGAATCAAGAATATACTCAATATAATATTGGGAATAGGTTTTGTATATGTAAGTCGCAAATTATAAGTCATCTATGCAGTTTAGAAAACAGCTAACGAAGTCCTTATATTTGGTAGCCCACCTCACATTTAATTTAGTGTAGATCAAACTTGAAACTCCTCGTATAAATATCTTACAACACCCTCCAACTAGTATCTATTCTAAAAAGAAATAGCTTAATATAAAGGAACTAGCTCGAAAAAATCAAGCTCCCGCATTGCGCAGATTCATTGCATGTTTCACCGATCTGCACTGCGCATTGAAGAAGTAATTTCTTTACTCGACTGCATCAAATGAAGGGTAATGTTTTTCGAGCGTATGTATGTATGAATGTTTGTATGTGTGTCCGTTTCCTTGGCACGCGCTACAGTCCAAAGCTTGACGGATTGTGACGTGTGATATATGTATAATTAGAATCGTTTCATAATACAAAAAAGGCGCCTGATATAACATTCTTTTACTCCAAAAAGTTTGCAGTTTTGACGTAAAATACACGGGCGTCATTTGTAAAAAACCTAAAATTGTTTCCGCAATATGTATGACATAAGTGTGTAATAAATTATTATACACTTTATCGATACAGTTTACCGCTCGCGAGGTCAGTAATAAACAAATCACTGACGCACTTGTTAATATCGATATTGCCTTTAAATTAATTAAAATGTATGTATATAAAGCTCCACTTGTCATTGTTTTAATTGATTTTATAGCTTACCGTTTATGTATTAATGTAAATTAAATTTACGAAACAAACAAGACCAAAAATAGAATTTGGGTTATAAATATAAATATATAAACTTTATTTACTTACAAAATAAAATTCCAAATAAAGTAACTGTACACTGTTTATGTCACATAAATTGTTAATGTTTTTGTATGTATATGGTTTTAGACTATATTATCCCGGAATTGATACATTTTGATATGTTATGGGTACTCAAGATATGCGATTTTTGAATTTCTTTTTGTCGATATTTCGACCCAGTTAGATCCTGGTCATGGCGAATAGCGAAACACTTCGATCAAATCGATCGAAGGCGAAACAAAAAAAATATGATGACCCGCTAGGCAGTGCGGTCACTTTACCAGTCTGACTCGCAGTGGGTCCCGGGTTCGATCTCCGGCCAGACAGAAATTTGAAAGATGAGTTCAGATTTCTGTTCCGGGTCTGGGTGTTTGTGTATTCGTCTTTATGTGTCCATGGCACCTACGACACAGGAGAAAATCCTACTGTGGGGTTATGAGTGTAGAAAGCGTTTAATTTAATTTAATACATAATATTCATATAAAATGTGGATATACTAGCTTATTCCCGTTGTTTCGGTCACGTTTACGTTAATAAGTATCCTATTTATACATCTAGGTCATAATCTATCCGTGTACCAAAATACAGCAAATCTGATCAGTAGTTTTTACAACAAACAAACATATGTACATACTAACAAAATTTTGTTAAGATGTAATGTGTTATTTTTTGTCTACAGTGTTGGTAATTATATATGGTAATTCTATATTAAAAACATGTGTAATCCAAGTTAGTATAGAATAGAACGGAAGGTATAAATTTACAAATAAAATAGGTAATCAGATCAGTCGTTTTAAAACGTACCTCGAATCTAAGTCTACGTCAATATCTATACAAGATCATGCACATGGCTATGTCTGTATGTTATTTTAACTCATCTTTTCATGTAGAATTTAAAGTGTTATATTTTTAGTAGTAAATACTCTGTTAAATGTAAATGTTACTCTTAGCTTTGAGTGAAAGCAATATTAAAACCTACTTATAGTAACTACCGGAGTTAAAGTTGTACGAAAAGATTTTTTTCTCTTTTTTATTAAAGTTATTAAATAAATTAAAGTAGCAACCGAGTGATCAATGGCGTCCATGAATATTTTTAACCAAATCCACAGAGGTACCTGAAGTTAATTAGTGAGCGTTGCAACTCTTTAGAGCTAAGACGCTAACCTCGTGTTTAAATCAGTCGACATCCATACACTTCTAACGAAACACATGAACTGCTTTCAGTTAGAAAAAAAACCGCTTTCTATGCTCATACCATGGACACACAAAGACGAATACACAACCACCTACACCATGAACAGAATTTAAACTCATTATTCGATGCCTGACTGCCGAAAAAAAATCAGGTTTTTTTTTCAAATGGTTATCTGTAACGACATTGCTTAAATAAAGAGTGATTTTTGTCCTTGAATTTCACAATGCGTCCAAAAAGAGTTTTTTATATGATTAACGTGATTCCCATGTTACTATCAACTACATCTGTTAGAGTGGATTTAACAAGGATTTAACTACAAATACATACATACGTTTTACTTAGGAGCGTTGGTTGGTAGGGTTGTCAACCGATAAATAAAATATTTATTTAAGAGTACTTACATTTTAGTCATAATGTGTGATGCGTTATTCAAATTATGTCATTAAAAATCCCGGTTCGATGACCAGGCAACCATACCTAATCATAATATAAATACTTAATGAAATTCTAACCAGCTGCGCATAAACATTGCTTTTCATTTAGCTTGTAATTTATAAGTGATTTTCTTATAATTAACGTACCTGGTTTCATTATAACGTCAAATAAAGTAAAATACACAAATAAATTATTTTTACACACATTTAATACCTCGATCTACTACTCATTTCATTTCTTTAGTGTGCAACTATAACAACAGTATTAACGGGCAACAGGTAAAACTGTACAGAAAAATATTACAAAATTATCAGTACGACAAATATCTTATTAAGTTACGAGCAATATCGACAACGACTTGAATACGGTACCTATCGTAGCATATAATACCTAAAAATCAATAATGATTAAATATTCTTATCCTAAAAGCTCCAGCGAAATCATTTTTGTTATAATAAAATCGGTCCAGTGCGAGTTGGACTGGCTTTCGATGGGTTCCGTAACATCATCTATAAACGTAGAAAAAAATAACGTTTGTTGTATGGGAGCTCCCCTTAAATAAATAATAATTTTATTCTGTTTTAGTGTTTATTATAGTTGCATCAGAAATACATTTTCTGTGTATGTTTCATCTGTCTATCACAGTTCATGACATACAGCTTGATGACAGATAGACGTACAGACGGACAACGGAGTCTTACCAATAGAGTTCCATTTTTACCCTTTAGGTACTGAACCCTGAATGTCGTTTAATTCTTTTTACACTCAAAGCAAGCTTTTCTTAAGGTATTACTGCACAAAATATATTTTTTAAGTTGGCAACCCTAAGTCCTCTAATGTCGTCTAGCACGGCCGTGGCAGACGCCACCGGTCGCATACAAACTCACAAAAGCGTTACCGCATTGCTCTAATTGCGCAAGGACACATTTCTTTCCACTGTGATCAACCTACGTGACTGCTGGTGACCAAATTTAACCCACTTTAAAATGTACGCAAATTGATATAATGACTGCAATCCGAAGTTTGAAACCACCGTGGTTCGAGTTTGGTAGCATCACCGCCACACCCTCATTCAATCATAGTCCACTGAGCTCCGGTACTGGATACACCTCTCGTAATGGAGGATTTTGCGAATAATCTCAAAAAAAAAAATTGTCGACCCGCTTGGGTCCCGGGTTTGATTCTCGGATTTCTGTCTGAAATATGAATGATGAGTTTAGATTTCTGTTCTGGGTCTGGGTGTTTGTACATTTGTCTTTGTGTGTCCATGGCACCCATGACACAGGAGAAAATCCTAGTGTGGGGCTATGAGTGTAGAAAGCATTTAATCGCCTTGCTTGGCATGCTTGACGGGAACCACATGCGTGAAGATGGTCCTTAACCGCACCCTCTCTTCTCATGGATGTCGTAGAAGGTAACAGAAGGACAAAATTCAAGATGCTGCTCATCTTCCGGTTTAACATCAACACCCATTGCGGTTACTGCCACTGGAGGCTTTAGTCCAGAATTGGACTTCTAAGGGCAACTTTCATAAGTTGCCCTTCGGAGTACTGTCAACAGTACTATTAAACGCTGCTGTAAGTTGCTGGTTAGAATGGTATGCTTGAAAACATATATTTTTAGAGCCGTTTCAAATAAGTTCTCAGCGTATAAGCATCTCCTTAACAATGTAGAATATACCCCTGTGAAACGTCAAATTCTATAAGATTTTCGTTTTGGTGACAGCATATGATGACACATAAATCATATGAATGCAATATAGCCTATCCTATAGCCACATTCTACCTCTACGAAATCAGAAACTCAGCAATTAAATATAAAGAAAGGTAAGTACGAGTATGTTTATTCCAGTTTTGATCTAGTATA
>DWNE01002910.1:0-17701 GCA_018249875.1 Cecropterus toxeus | reverse complement strand
CCCACATAACCTGGCGTCGCTCCCACGACGTCAGGTACCTTTGGAAGGTTTCCCCCTCGAGAACAAAAAAAAAAGGCATCTTAATAATGAATTTATAGTTCTGTTCTGAGTAATGGCATTTAACTACACTGGAGAAAACCCTAGTGTGATGTTATAGAGTGAAAAGCGTTATTTATTACATATCGGTCACAAACATAACCTTTCTTTCTGCTTCGCCGTATTACGGTAAATATCTGAGGTTAATACGGGGGAATTAAAGTTCGACATTAAAGAGCAGGGGCCAAGAATGATCCCTGCCTAAAAAACATATTTTAGTAAAAATGAAAGGAACACGAATCTAAATATAGGGAACTATTTGTAAGAGTAAAGATATATTCAGCGAAAGGTTGCAAATGACGACATAACGCAACGCCTTAGATTAATGGGTCCAGCTACAGTTAGACCCTTGAGGCCAGGTAGACGAAGGAACGGTTCAACCCCAACATAATGAGAGTGAATGGAAAACGCAGAAAATAAATGACGTTGGGTGGGTAACACACGCTTATTCCATATGCCGTTATTTTAGGAACTTAAGAAATACAGATGAAATAACGTACATTCATCCCTCTTATATTGAAACTAGCTGTGCCACGCAGTTTCACCCGCGTTATTATTAGTAAATAACGCGCGGTTTTTATTTACTATGGTAAATATTCGGAAACAATATGTTAAATATATATAATTTAACATATTATATAATTATATTAAATTATATAATTTAACATATTATTTCCGAATAGATTCTTTTACGAAAGTGGTTCAATGTATAACCAATTTTGCACATTAAAGGATTTATAACTGAGGTTGAAAATTAGCGGTGCTGGTTTGAAAGATGTAAGAGAGACATATTTTGCCTAGATGTTCTGACTTAATCCTCGGGGGTAGCAACGCATATGTGGTCAATCTCAGGTATAACTCTTATTAAAGACTTGCTGTGCCCCGCGGTTTTACTCGCTATTACATAACAAAAAAAACACACTACACACACAAACATAGCGTGATGTCATATAGCCTAAAACCTTCTTCAATAAATGAACTATTCCACATAAAAAATCAAATTTCGATCGAAATTTCATTTCAAAGTAGTAGTTCTAGCGCGCTCAACCAAACAAGCCAACTCCTTACAATATTTAAAAAATTAAATATACAATATAGACATCCATGGACGGTAGTTATCACTTACCGTCAGATGGCTTACAGGCTAGTTTGCTACGTCCATATTTAAAAAGAGTTTTAAAATATGTCTATATCACATTATGTAAATGTAAATTAAATGAGCCCAAGATAGGCCTCGAGCTATGGAAGATATTTAGTTAGGGACTTATTCCAGGTAAATTAACAAGGTCTACAAATAGGTACACTACGTTCGCATTTAGGCAATTGTCCCTTTGATAAAAAGTAAACGACGAAAAATATAGTAGCTTGAGGGAAAATTTTGTCCTGTTAATAACATGAATGTTTCGTTTTAATAATACATCAAAAACACGAACCTAACAAATCTAAATAATACTTTTTTAGATCTTAATGATTTAGGCATCCCAAATGTGCTATTTATAATTTAAGTAACTATAAATGTACGTAAATTTAAAACGTTTTTGTGAGTCTAACTAAATTTATTGCTCAAAATTAAATTTTCAATTCGGTATAAATATTTGTACGAAAATAGTATGACTAGTTATTTTTCTGTATGCGGTCGGCCCAAAATAGTAACACTTTCAAGGTGATAGAACCATTTCTGGCTCGACCTCCGTACCAACCCACGCCACACGTATTTTTTTACTAGCCGAAGTATTCGTGCTTCGCTTCGGAGCATAGAAATAGTTTCCAATTTTAAATAGTACAAAATATTAAAAACAAAAATAGCTTATAACTTGACCAGGTACGTTACATACAAAATTTCGTATAAATCGAATCAGTGGTGTGGTAGTGGTTCTTGTGTGATCGAGCAACAAGCAGACACACACCATCTCATTTTTATCCGACTGCGTCAGAAGGAGGGTAAAGTTTTTCGAGCGTATGTAAGTATGTTTGTTTATATGCATGCCCATTTCTTTGGCTTGCGCTACAGAACAAACGGCTTGAAAGATTGTGACATATGACATACGTCTCAGTTTGCATTGTTATAATTTTTAAAAATGGCGTCTGGAAATAGAGGGGAAATAAAAGGGGGGTATGACGATTTTTTTTCTATTACGACAATATGGGTATCAAATGAAAGCTAGAAAATAGACCAATCTAAAAATATTTATATTATGAATGTTATACTTGACTATTTTGACAAAAAATCATCATTGGTTCTTAGAAGACACACTGAAAAGAATTTGTATAAAGATTTCTATTCTAAGGTTGAGTGCATGTTCTTAGCTTTGTATACTTTGAGTGTCGCCCACGTTTAAATTTGCGATACTAAAACCTTTTCCTATGTCTTGTTGTAGGCATAATATAAATTGAAAGACAATATTACTCTGGATGGGTAAAATGCACAGAAATATAAATGATTCTCTTCGGAAACTCTCCCTTTCTCTATAGTGAAATCACTAGGATAAGTAAGTTCCCATATATCTTTTGCACTCTTCAAACAGTACAACAGGGTTTAATGCAGGTGCCGGTTTCGTTAGGCAGAAAAAGGAGTGTTATTATTTTCTCGCGTACGATTAATGTGTTGCATATAAGAGGTAGTCCAGTTATTCCTCGTTAGATCTTTTATGTAAGAATGGGGACCAAGTCAATTCTCAGAAATAGTTAATACTGACAGGTTTGATTATGATAGTTCAAATCTGCTTACTTTGATTGGGTCACGTATAATGCTACTTGCTGACTGCTATATGATGACCCGCATAGCAGAGCGGCCACTATACCGGTCTGACACGTTGGGTTCCGGGTTTGATCCCCGGCCAGACAGACATCTGAATGATGAATTAAGATTTCAGTTCTGAGTCTGGATGTTTGTGTATTCGTCTGTGTTTGTATCCATGGTGTATCGTGGTGTCCTTACGACACAGGAGAAAATCCTAGTGTGTAGATTGTGGAAAGCATTATATCCCATTGAGGAACAGGCGTGTCTCCAAATAAATAGTACAAATTGAAAATGTGTAAGGTTATCTCCTGAAATTTGAATAACGTACAGATACCGAGATTTATTTGTGTATATAATATATATTTTTGTATATTTATCAGACCTTTATCAAAGCTACGCCGAGTTACTACATAAAATTGGAACGAAATACAAAGTTGGAGCCGAACGATATTTGTCAACGAATTTCTACACGAGCTTTCGGTTGTATATCCGAAGTGGGAAGTTTTACAGCGTTTGTAGGGCAACAACGGCTGTCGGTATAACTGGGACGTGCGTTAAAGCAAACAGCAGTGCGTGATAAATCTAAATTCGTCCATCAATGTAAGCGTGCAGTCGGTTCGCGGTGTTGGTAGTTTGTCACGGGAGTGTTGCCAACTACAAAGTAATAAATAAGGGAATCCAAATTAAAACTAGACTGATTGATCGCTTTTTGAATCCCATTGTGGGGTTTTTCACTGTGTCCTTAATGAGTACGTTTCGACACGGTGACGTGAATGACTTTGCGTTGGGATATTTCCTTGAGTTAAAATAGAAAGTGAAGATATAATTTTAATAAAACGTATATCTTTAAATATAACATCCATTTAATAAAGTAGCAAGTCATCGTCTTACTAAAGAAAACTACTTAAAGATTATTGTTTGCTCGCTAATATAATTAAATTTATGGATTAATAAAGAAAATTAGTATACTCGTTTATAAAAGGGAAGATTAATTACAAATACTAGCTGTTTTTAGCAACTTCGTATGTCTAATATAAAAAATTAGGATCTATTTAAATTAAGGGGTGCAATATCAAAAAATCTTTTTGTGGATGCGTACATAACAGCAAATAATACATCTATTGTTACAAATTGCATGGTTGTAGCTTACCTAGTTTAGGCTCTGCGAGGATTAGTCCAAAGGGAATAACTTTTTATTTTTCTATTTAAAGATAACAATGCTTTCAATATTCTTGAAGAAAGTTTGATCTTTCTATATATGAATCATTTGTACCTTTCAAAACATTAAGGTGCGATGTAGAGGTGCTATGTATAAGATAAGACAGTGAACAAAGTTAGTATTTACACCAAAGAAATTCTTCAAACGTATAAACACAATAGCGCATGCAGGAAGCTCATGTTCTTTGTAAGCTCTTTGTCCAGTGAAACCTTTTCTCTCTTTTGCAAGTTGATCCGTGAGCGGGAAAAGTAACTCTACCGCTTTCAGTTTGATTCTATAATATCACTGTTCCTATTTTCAAAAGGCACTATTCTCATATTAAATCTTGTATAAATAATGTAATGAATTATGAGAAAAGTAAAATAAATCTCTCGTTTTCGAGGTGCGTGCATATAATTTTTCCAGTTAAAATACGTATGGTTTTAATATACATACATCAATATACTAATAAATTAAAAGAATTATAGTAATTATACTTATATACATAAGTATAATTACTATACATATACATAGCATAACGATAAATTAATCTGTCTAAATTCCGAACGATATATTGAGCTTAATAAATTTCTGAAACTATTAAATTGATTTTAATCATTTTTTTTACACTTGAACAGCTACATTATTCGAAATATATACGAAATTAATACATTATGCGCACTAGAACATGAAATTTTAGCTATAAATAACAATCTTAACTTAGAACTAAATTTTCTTCGGGAGTATTAGAAACATAATAAAAAAATATCTAATCAAAAAAATATGGTACCATTATAGACGCAATTCATTAAGTTAAGATCTACGAGCAATCAGAAATTTGGCTGCCTACGCCGTTTACCAAAAGGGTCCTCATTTCAAAGGTTAGGGCTCGCTGGAAATCGAGACGTCCTTTGCAATTTCGTATTTGGCAACACCGGTCGGGCGACACGTACGGACGTGATGTCCAGTTTATTGCTCCGTCGGTACAGACTGATTGGATAACGCGCCCGAGCGCCGAGCAAACATCGTGTGACATTAATTTTCAGAGAACACTGATAATTCGAATGCTTATTCATTTATTACATCGGTCGAGTACCGCTTCGTATGCGTAATGGCTTTTATCAATCAAAATGTTCGCAGTAATTAATTTTGTGATGAGAGATTTCGCAATGCTTTAAAGATTTTCTTTACATAATATGGCTAAGGGGTTATGTATAAAAACAATGTTTATGGACAATGAGGCAAAACGTAGAAATAGTTATGATTGGCTTCGTAAGTGTGGAGTATAATACAAACATTTAACCTCTACTTATGAAAAAAAAATCATGTAAAAATACTTACAACTAAACGTTTTTTAATTCCAAATCTCGCTAATTAAAGTTTTTATGCGAACTTTATTTTTTTTATAAAGTATTAAGTAAAATTATCCCAAATACAGTACAATATATTCTTTGAAATAACGGGTGGCTAACTTCATCAATCCTTCCTTATGCCTACAGCTTATGGCCGGTACATGGTTTTAATTTAAGCAGTTTAGACTCTACGATGATTAGCCAAAAGCGACTATCCTATCGCTTTTATATTTATATCTATCTTTTTTATTACATCCTTTACAGTTTAACTTTAATACCATAAAAAATTTGAACTTTTAAGAGATCACCTAAATTTATGGGTGATCTCTACATATTTAAGCGTTTTTTTCACAGAGAACAAGTTATTATATTTTTTTTTTGTATCTGAAGATATAATGAACACTCATGGCTTAATTAGTACGCGGACAAAGTCGCGGATGATAGCTAATTAATAGGTATAATACTTTGCTCTAGTTCACGTAATTAAAATTATCATTAAATTGTAGTAATTAAACGCATTATGCTTCTCGTGTCTTCACGTGATTTTTTTTACATTTATTTTAAATTCTTCCGAGAAAGCTTTTGCGTAGCCATTATCTTTTGACTTCAGAGAGCTGAGCACTGAAGCAATATAAAGCTCAGTCGGTCGGACTCCGTGATTTTTAAGAATTTAAGAAGGGTGATTGCTCAAGGAAAAACGTTAGCACTTATTTTTGAAGCGAGTTGAATTAAATTAAAACAATCAAAGACATTCCTGAGTCGCTAATTTCAATTAAGAGGAATTATGCTGAGTGGTTATTTATTTATTATACTTACTTACAAGATACAATATATTTTATAATTCAGTAATACCGAGAAAATACGCAATAGGTGAGACTAAGTGATATCCGCGTAAGTCGAATTCGCGTAAGTCGGGGTATAATTTTGTATATATCAATTATTTTTAATTAGGGCAGGAAACTGAAGAAAATAGCAAATAAATAATACAAATATAAAAGTTATTTTGATGATTTTAAAATTGTATAAGCCATCATAAAATGTAACAAGTAGTTTGACGACTCAAAATTTGTTTGGCTACCGCAAAATTCCCCCTCAACATGCTAATATTGTAGAGGAAAAAAACTTATCGAGTATATATTTTCCAAAATTTGTAAATTGATAATCGCGTAACTCCGGGCTCGCGTATGTCGGGGTAGCGTAAGTTGAGGTATCACTCTACATACTAAAAACCGTTCGATGTTCAACTCCAGGCTATCACCGCTGTAGATATTTATCACATCAATGATTATGGTCTGTAAAAAAAAAAAAGAGTTTTCGTTCCATGTATGAGAAGCCCCCCTAAAATTAATATATTTTTTATTTTTGTTTACAATTCGGATAGCGGTTATCAGAATACACTTATCTACCAAGTTTCAACTCTGTAGTCTTAATAGTTTCCGAGTAAAATGGCTATGACATACGGAGAGACGGACAGACGGACGGACAGACAGACATGACGAATCTATAAGGGTTTCGATTTTTGCCATTGGGCTACGGAACCCTAAAAAGGTAGTAAGAAAAACATCTATGGTTGCTATCACTTAGGATCACAATAAGATCAAGGGTTGATAAAATGATAATATATATATGCCATGAGTGGCATACCACTACTAATTCTGACATATTGAAATATTAACTAGAAACATTCTTGAAAACATTAAAACAAAAAACCCGACTGCATAAAACGATTTTTCTGTTCATAATGATATAGGTATATATTAATTAACGATTAAATGAGTTTTTTTGTCAAAATAATGAAGTAAAAGTATAACAGTATATATACACATTATATTTTTTGTAGGTAGTTCGGTAATATATACTAGCTTTCATTTGATACCCGTATTGTCTGAATAGTAAAAAAAAAATGTCGCTCCCCCCTTTTTTCTTTATTTTCAGGCACTATTTTTTAATCACATTGCCTATGTCATTATGCAAACTGAGACAATTCTAATGGTATATCATACGTCATAATCCGCTAAGCTATGTAGGGCTGTAGCGCGTGCCAAAGAAATGGACATAAATAACAAAAAACAGTACCCTCCTTTTAACGAAGTCGGGCAAAAATGTAGTAATTGGTTATAATTCAAGCGTGTTCCAAACAGATGTACTAAACTTTACTAAATTGTATAACGATATAATTGTGTGAGGACTGTAATAATTTATGTTTCAAATAGTAGTACGTCTGAATGATGAATAGTTGTGACAAAGGATTTACAAGGGACAACCCGAATACAAGCAACTTATTAGTACTGAAGTAGGCATTGTACAGGCACAAGTTATGAAGGGTTTAAACGAATGTTGGGTTAAAATTAAATTAACCGCTTAGTTTACTTCTTTTTATTAAGGTAGCAATGAAACATGTAGGGGTACTCGCGATAGTTAATGTTCTTAGCTAATTAAAACATTTTTTTTATAATATCGAAGCAGCTAACGAGCAATTCACCTGGTGGTAAGTGGCCCCTGCCGCCCATCGTCATCTGTATTCCACATAATAGGTGCTTATCTATATTTAGCCACGGATGCTCTACTCTACCTCTGAGGACTAAGTTGGTACGTCTCGAATAGGTATATCTCCCTTACCCCACTGTTTACATTAGGACACATCAATACATAACACAGCTGTTATTAGGCAAAGATAGTTGTGACGGTGGTACTAAACCTCAAAAAGTTCTATCACCTAAAAAATCTACAAACAAGCCCTTTATTTTTCTTCGAGGGGGAAACCTTTAAAAGGTTCCCGACGCCGTGGGAGTGACGCCGGTTTATGTGGGATTTTTACCGCACTAAAAATCTCCCGTTGCCCTCCTCAGCGCTGTGTGGAGGACTCCGGGATCTCCATCGGAACGTTACCGGACTTCCCCAAACGCGATGCCTTTTTTGGCTCTTTCCGGTGATCATCAGAGCTCACCGTGCTTTCAGGTATTTACGACGGCATGCGACATATGCCGCCGTCCTTCCCGGGATCACTTGACTGGATAGTTTGAGCTCCCACTGTTGCCGCCCGTAACGCGGAAGCCCCCTTTAAGTCGCCTCTTACGACAGGCAGGGGATATCGTAGTCCTATTCTGGTCCTGATACTACAGAGACAAACAAGCCCTAATAGAAGCGTTCTTACCCTAAGGACTAAATAACAAAACTTGTAAGTAAATACTTAGCACATCGTTCAAGTCACAATACAATAGTCTTTGATACTTCTGTTAAAAGTGACAAATCAGTAGTCGTCCCACGTGAGTCGGAGTGAAATCAATTTTACCATTCAAAAGGGAACAAAAATGTGCATAAGTTGCCCTTACAAGTTAAATAGGTGAACATACACACGTGGTTTGGTTTTCCGTCTAAGGAGAACAGTTTCCCTTTAAATGAATTGAATGAAAGCATTTTACAAACTAATACCAAACGTTGTTTTTCGAGTTCTTTGCTTACATCCAATACGTTTTGATAAAAAAGGGAGAATTTATTCTTACCAAAGACGAAGACAAAGGGAATAATTAAAAGACTACAATTTATTTCACTCGTTTACACGTTTATCAGGACAGCATGAACCAAGGAGCTATCACGTACAAGTCTTATCACTAAGCACGTAGCGCGCCTGATGCCCACTTTATTGCGCTCACTCGGATGCCGCTGCATCTCATCGCTCTTCTAAATTCTTTTTAAACGTGTTAACATTTAAAGATTGGAGTTTTTTGATTCACGATTAGCTACGGAATTGAGAGATGTTTATTATTGCTATATGAAACTTGTGATTTATTAATTTTTGCGCTTATTATGACCATTAGTGCGTGGGTTGCTATTATTCTTTCAACGCATGTAGTATAAACTATACGTACGATTCTTTATACGAGTAATTTATGCTTTTATTTTCATTCACGCGGTCTAGAAATACAATTATAAATTTTAGCTTAAATAAACTATAAATCCTAAAAATCCTATTAGTTACGATTTAGAATACATACATATATAATTCAAATCCTACTTTCACACTCTTAAGGGTGGTACATTTTGCCACTGGAGTCATACCTGTTAATTATCCAAATCGGTTCATGTGATGGGGTAACTTGTAATAAATATATTATTCAAATAAGTAAATGAGTGATTTTCAAACTTTAATATATTTATGGACACGTATCCCAAATTCATCCCCAATTTTACTAAATTTAATTAACGTGTGATTTGAGACTCGGGTTTGCGACATGACGATTCGTAAACTGGTCACGTGTGTGTCTCATTCAGTTATGGATGGGGCTTGTCAGAGGCTGTCATAAGTAGGTAGCAACTGAAAGACTGTCATTTTAAGATTTTACCATTTATCATTAGAATTGATAGGTTAGTAGATCGATGGGGTATATTATCAGATTGATAGGAAAGACAAAGTATATGTATATATTATCAGACTATAAGTAGCAAACGAGAATGCAGTCCATCTGACGGTAAGTGGTTGCTACCACTGCTTGCTTTATATAGAACAGGGGTTGTATTTGAAGTCGATCACAGATGCGTTGCTACTCCCGAGGACTGAGATGATCGCCTCATATAAAAGTGAGCTGGCAACCACACCATTCCACTGATACGCAAGAACTGCTTCACTCTAGAAATGGGTGTGGCGGTGGTACTTCCCCGGTCGAACTACATTGGTTCTACCACCTTCAAAAAATTACCACCAATATTACCACCTGGTAAAAGTATATTAAATAACCTAAAACATAATTAGTATCTAAGTTTGATCAGACGGTAGACTCAGTATATCGACAAATCAAAGTCCTTTGTCCCGGATTTTCTTGAAGCGTACCTGAGTATCATTCCAAACTCAGGTTTGCGACGTGACAATTTGCAAACCGGTTACGTGTGTGTGTCACTTCATTTAGAATGGAGGTTTTCAAGGTTAAAGAGAGAAGCTCACACAGTATTTGATAGATTTAATTATTATTTCGTTATTATTTTAATTTATACTGTACAATATTTTACTATGACAATGAAAAAACTGGAAAAAAGGTTGTTTTATGTCAGGATCGAGTTGCGAAGGTTCAGACTTTAAGGTATTGCATTTATTCTTTGTGTGAGGCAGTCGCTTGTCTTAGCTGTACCCTTAGTACGAGTTTATTACGTTTGCCTTAAATGGTTACCGTTTACATTTTAATCCAATAACGCAATTTACATTTCAAGACATGGTTGAAAACAAAAAATAGCCTTTCTTCGTTTGAAAGGTTTGAATTTGCCGCCCTCTGAACTTGCCGCCTGCGGCATAGGCGCCGTCTTGCCCCGTAGATCCGGGGCTGATACCAAATTATTAATCAAAATATGAACGTAAAATATGCATAGTGAAAATATATCTCAGTGTGATTTCAGGCTTCGGGGTCGCTATGTGACGATTTGCAAACTGGACACGTCTGTGTCGCCCGGCTATAGTCTTTCTTGTTGGGTTCACCGATAAGGAGTTCTTGTTCTGTACTGTGACGATTTATTATGAACTATCTGTGGCCTGCGGTGTTACCTGCGTTAAATGCGTAATATTAAAATGATTGACATACATTTATTACATTTGATACTCATGACCTTGTTTTTTTTAAATACCTAGAAAAACTACATTTTGACTTTAACTTGTAGGAACTTTTCACGAAATATATGAAAAATATGCTACTTGCTTATTATTGCAGCTTTGTCGGCTTCGGCCACGATAACCATATTAATGAATATCCTATGTGTTAATCCAGGATATAAACTATCTGTGCGCCAAATTTCAGTTAAATCAACATTTCTGAAAAATAACTGTTACGTGAAAGAGATATAAAGAAACAAACATCCTCGCAAATTATCGCCCTATAATACTACTAGTACTAGTATTAGTCTAGCACTAGTAGTATATAGGACGATTATTATATGTACATATATAGAGAACAATCCTTCCGTGTATATATTAAATTTTTTTATATCACATGTATTCCGTTTTAGAATAGATTAGGATCCACCTGGTGCCGGACACAAATGCTTTGAAGTCCTGAGAGCTATATTGCAATGCATCGTTTAAGTATGTCTCCCTTATCACACCTTTGGAACTAATAACATCAGTGCTTAATATTGTCTCCAAAGTTGAACCACAAAGAATTCTACTAACTTCTTGCTAACTCTTCTGTTGCTAATAGATCGGATCTCTCGATACAGTAAATTAAAAATGTTGAATTCGTCGCATCCAACAAGTTTTTACATTGATTTTACAGTGATATAAAATTATGATAAGTATTGATAATATAATTAATATAGACGAACGAAAAAACAAAACTTAACAACTTATATAAAAGTTATCTTATATAATGAATAGTGAATACAAGGTCGTGGATCGAGTAGGGTTTGATCAAGAAGGCTTCAAAAAAGGTGTAAAAAGGGCTCTCCTCCAAAGCCGGCGACGCATTGGCGACTCCCCTGGTGTTGCAAATATCCATAGGCGACGGTAGCTACTTACCGTCAGGTAGCCCGTCTGCCTTATTGTTAGGTTTAGGTATAAAAAAAGGCAACACTATACTTGTTTTTCTTAGTCCTGGGGAGTAGCAATATATCTTTGACTTCAGATTGGACTTTTATTCATTCTCTAAAGCTTACAGATGTCCTTGGCCAACAGCAACCACTTACCATCAGGTGGATTGCATGATCATTTGCTTCTTCAATCTAATAAAAAAAGCTAAGTTAGCTTTATCTTTTTTTATAAGCTTCAATAATTTGTATGTCGCCAAGTTGTTTTATAAGCAAAATTTTCTAACCTAACAACCATGTACTCTACTGTCCCCAAATCAAGACGCTTTGTAAACCAGACACGTACGTACGTTCTTCGATCGGATATGACACTAGCTTGTTAGGATTACGCTGGGTTTACATGAGGTCAGCGTTACAAAGTTGTGATTCGTGCGACACCATAAGTATAAATGGTAATCTATAGATTTTTTTTTACTAGTCAATAGAAATTTAAGGGTTGATGTAATGTGGCTGTCGGGATAGCGGACGAGTGCTTTTAGCGTACTCATGGTGCCGACAAAGGGCTTGCAGAGGAACACTGTGGGGTTGTAGCTGATATAAGTCCGGTTTGTCGTCTTCGCCACCACCGCAGCAGAGAAAAATCCATGAAAGGTTTCCCCAACGAAAAAAAATACAATAAAGACACGTATATGTGAATGATGTTCAATAGAGGATATAATGGATAGGATAGATATGTGTGTTTAAATTGTCGTCATAACATTTGCTTTCGCTACCATCTCACTACGATGGCTGTCTTCGAGGATGTAAAAGGTGCATGTAGCAAGAATTCAAAACGGGGACCAAAAAGGTTTGATTGAATCAAAGGGGAAATCGTTTGGAGTCCGTAAGTAAAGTAAAATAATGAGACGTTGTAAATAATACCCCTTATAATTGTTTTTTTAATTACTTTAAATAAAAATAATACTTCTTAGTACTTAATACTATTTAGTAGCTTTCATTTATATTGTCGTGATAATAAAATAATCGTAAAAAATAATAAAAAAAAACAACCGTAAATTAATAGCTGAAATGTAGTATATTGCTAATAAACCTAGATTGAAAGTAAATACTAATTAATGAATACATTACAGATTCATAAGACTACATATTTATTTTAAAGTGATCTATAATTTTGAAATTAAAATGATTGAAAACAATTAATTTTGTACTTATTTATTTAAAGTGTTCGATAATTATGACCACTGAAAACGATTACATAATAGTTTTCTTGGCGTCATTCATATTTATTTCAAACCCTATAATTATGACAGTGGAAATAAACTTCTAGTCTTACATGTTTATTTTAATGTGTTCAATCGCGCACAATCACTAAAGATTAACTTGAAATTTTGATAGCTTACAAATTATTTTCGAAGTGTTGAATGTTTCCAATAATTAACTATATTAGACGATATCGTGTAAGCTAGACACGCGTGCATCGTTCAGTTAAAGCGGTATCTCGTCAGGATTAAGGTCGGAGAGTTCTTATACATTGTAGTAAATATTTGTTCCTGTCCTCAATCGGAGACGAATCTAACAATGCTTTTCAAGACATTTTTCTCTATCTTTAATATTTTTGCTAAAAGGTTTCAGTTTGAATAAATACACCTTAAATATAGCTTTTTGTGTTATTAGAGACTAACTTTTGCCGTAGTATAATATTGGCAGATGGCTTTTAGGTCATTTAATAAGTATTTTATTGTATAACAGGTTTTGGTTCATGGATTCGCACGATTTTTTAATAGTCGTATGATTTAATTTAGATCTCGAAATGGGATTTTATGTTGGAAAAATTTTATTAATAAGTACTATGTTTTGGAAAAGGTTTTGATTTACAAGGTGACAAATGACAATCGAAATGGTAGTTCAATGACATGGAAGAGGTGGTGATATTAAAAAACTACTTTGGTGAATACTATTTTTTACAAATATAGAGGTGAATAAAAAAGAGCCGTCGCTGGACGCGTGGCAGATGTGAAACATCGTATTCGTGTAAAAAATACAAAACAGACAAGATTGCGACAGGAACTAAATATATAGCATAATGAAGATAACGACATCTACGGACAGTACCCCGCTATAAGTCGAACTAACACCGCAGCCCGCTTAGTTTTGTTCGATACTTAATAGGTCCGACAATGTGTAAAAGATGGCGTAAAAATCATTAAACGCAAGCATCGCTACCCCAACAATCAACTTTACCTGCGCCTATAGATATTTCTCATCAAAAATGTTCCCGGGTTCGAACTTAGTCATTCCTTATTTGAGACTATGTAGTACAAATCATTTTCTTTAACGGTGGAGATAAACAAAGACAACGTTCGTGTTTATGACTTATTCATATTATTCTCAAAGGTTTTGAAATCTACGAGATACCTCAGTTATTAAGCGTGATATTACCCTTCTACTTCTCAGAAATGACACGGATCTTTTATTAGGAGCGTAAGTAGAGCAGTGAAGGATTCGAAAAGTAATTCCGATGTACATATGTATATATAAATGGATATGTTCTTATTTATTATAAGAACAAATATGTACGCTATACGCTCAGGTCCAAACTTTTCTTTTGGTGTTAAAAATGTTTTAAATGACTTCTATATCCACTTCGCTCATTACTGATACGCAACATAATAATTCTTTCCATTATTATGTGTAATTTATGTATGAATAACTGAAAAACATTACAATTTCCAAGATATTTCCAAATGTCTACTACAATCTCTTGAAAAATTTACTCATTTTATCAGTCAGTTTATTTAGGAGCCAAAAAATACATTTTTTCTTTATTGGTCTATCCCTCTTCGCTTTAATTGCGTAAATCCTCTTAAGGGCGATTCTTTCAGATAAAATCTTTTTACTTTTCCAGTAACGATATCGGGCTGAAATAATTAAATATGCGGAAAGCAGCTTACCTGGCGTTTGTAGCTATTGGTTACTTTTGACTAAGGATAGTGTTGGGTTTTTTGAAAAGCGAACATCATTACGACGCAAACAATTATTTTGTATACCGTTTGTTTTCTTTTTTGTGGCGTGTTAGAGTTTCTTTTTTTTTATTTTACAGAAAGAAGACAAAGCTTTTAACAGAGGTATAAATCTATAAACTAATTCTATACTACATGTGTATTTTAGGTATTTGAATATCTATCTCAAGTTTACATTCGAAGTATAATTCTAATTTACAAGGTTTTTTCTATAAATATGAAGTAGCAAACGAGCAAGCAGCACACCTAGTAAGTGGTTACTGCCGCTCATGAAAAGTTATAAGCAACTTCATATAGAACAGGGGTTCTATATGAGGTCTATCACAGATGCGCTGCTGCTCCCGAGGACTAAGATGGTCGCCTCATATAAAAGAGAGCCGACAACCACAAGGTGGTAGAACCAATGTAGATCGATCGGAGAGGTACCACTGCCACACCTATATTTACCGTGGAGCAGCTCATTCGTTTCGGTGGAAGGCTGTGGTTGCCGACACTCGTATT
Organism: Cecropterus toxeus; assembly: GCA_018249875.1. Taxonomy (NCBI): domain Eukaryota; kingdom Metazoa; phylum Arthropoda; class Insecta; order Lepidoptera; family Hesperiidae; genus Cecropterus; species Cecropterus toxeus. The sequence goes on along the minus strand of DWNE01002910.1, from coordinate 2,290 downwards.
TATGAGGCGACCATCTTAGTCCTCGTGAGTAGCAACGCATCTGTGATCGACTTGCGATAGAACTCCTGTTTTATATGAAGTTGCTTACTGATGTCCATGGGTGGCAGAGGCTATTTACCATCAGGTGAACTGCATGCTCGTTTGTTGCTTCAATGTAATAAAAAAGTTAACATGACCGCATATTATTATGGATTGTTTACTGTAAATATTAAGAAATATTAATAGTTCAGTGTTCATATTGAAGCGCGGTTGCAGTATTGGTAGTTTGAAGACTTCAAAAACATTAAAAAATGCTTAAAACGAAATTTTTGTTCACAATGATATATATCTAAATCAATGCATGTATAAGTTTTCTCAAAATATTATAATATATATGTGTATAGATTGGTTTATTTACTAGCTTTCATTTGATACCTGTATTGTATTAATAGGAAAAAAACCGTCCCTCCTCCCTGTTTCCTCCATTTCCAGCCGCCATTTTTAAAAAATATATAGTCTATGTCAAACGTAATACGTCAAGTCGTTTGGGCTGTAGCGTGTGCCAAAGAAAGTAACATACATACATATAAACATACATACATACATACATACATACAAACATACATACATACATAAATACATACGCTCAAAAAACATTAGCCTCTTTCGGACGCGCTCGGGTCAAAATTGCATTTTGTACGAATGAAAACTACTTTCGTATATGACAGGATATGTAGATTCAAATGTCTATAGAAAATGCAAGATAGGAACGGAATCAATGTAGCCCATCTCATACGACTGCCGAGCTAGCATCTAGAGAATGTAGCTATGTGAAATGCCATTTCCGTGGTCGGATGAATACAAACAGTTTCATTAACATGTAGCCTCAAATGACCGAACGGAAATATTCGGGTTTAACCACCGCTTTACATTGCGACACAATTAAGGTGGTAATGATTATGATTTTACCTATAGGTAGGTATTTGGTAACATTTGAAGGCTTTGTATGAAACCATTATAACATTTTTTTCCAATTGTCGATAATCGATGTTAACAGAAATCCGCAGAAGGTAAGTCAAATATTTAGTCAAGCCAACATAGACTTGAAATTATGTCTTCCAATATAGCTATCTATGGCTAATAATGTCTTGAATCCGAACTATTACATTAATTAAGTATAATCGATTATTCCAATAAGAGTTAGACAGGGATAATTATATAACACTATCTTCTTTTAAAGTATATAAGAAGGGGAATTAGTTCAACTCACTACTTGGAATAAAGTTTCCGTATCAGTTAAGTAAGTCTCCTGAATATTTAACTATCAATGAATGGCAAAAATATGCAGTTACAACTTGATATTCGATGGATTGCAATCCAATTTCTCACTAGTTTGCAATCCAATTATTGCAATCCAATTTGTTGTAATATTAAAGTAGTTAAATCGTTAAAACATTAAAACACAAAACCCGACGGCTTAAAACTATTTTTTTATTCATAATGATATATTTATATACTTTAACGCTTACGTGAGTTTTGTCAAAATAGTAAAGTAAAAGTATTACAATATACATATTTATAGATTGGTCTTTTCCTCTGTTTCCAGGCGCTATGTTTGAAAAATATAAAGCCTATGTCACTATGCAAACTGAGACGATTCTAATTATATATCATACGTAATAATCCGTCAAGCCGTTTGGGCTGTAGCGCGTGCCAAAGAAATGGACATACATAGAACATTTCTTTTAAAAAAAAAACATACATACATACGCTTGAAAAAGATCAACCTCTTTCTGACGCAGTCGGGTAAAAAATACCAAACTAGAAATGTTCTGGCTCAGTACGTTTTTTCAATATGAGCTTACTAGCGATATTTACGGCAAACGCGTGTCGGCAGTCAACTGGCAAGTGGATTTAGTTCAAAGTTCGATCCACGTATTCACTCTGAGCCAATTTTATGGTCCATTCTTATTTACAGTTTTACGAAAGGAACGTGTCAAAATAACAATGTAAAGTGTAAAGGTTGGTTTTGTCATTTATTTTGTTACCTCCATTATTTACTATAATATATAAATACTACTATATTACATTAATATTCGACATAAATGTTATGATGTTGTAACAAATGAGTGATAAGTATAATATATTTTTCTCCAGATTACAGGTGTAATGATACGATATGTACCGTCAAAAACATGATAAAGTGATAATGCTTGTAAGGTTTGTTAAGATATAACAAAAACTTTATAAATTATAATAAAAATATATAACTTGTACTCAATTACGCACTTTTACTATGCTGAATTATTCC
>DWNE01002909.1:0-17703 GCA_018249875.1 Cecropterus toxeus | reverse complement strand
CCGGCTCACTTTTATATGAGGCGACCATCTCAGTCCTCGGGAGTAGCAACGCATCTGTAGTCGACTTCAGATAGAACTCCTGTTCTATATGAAGAATGTCCATGGGTAGCAATAACCGCTTACCATCAGGTGGACATGCAGTCCACCTCGATTGCTACTTCCATATTATAAAAGAAATATTTTTAAACGCAAATTAAAAATGCCAAATTAAAAAGCTTTGCGAAAATAATAATCATAGTAACAACAAGCTAATAAAAACCATCGTTTATAAGACTGAATCGGACCGCAGTGAATACCTAAGTGAAAATGTTAAAAAATTCCGAATAATACCTCTTTTGGTTCAAATACTTTCCTTCGCTCCGCAGCCTAGACAGACGAATTTCAACAAGTCCCTTAGGCAGGGATATGGAAATATCCCGAATATTGGGCCCGAAGTTTATGTAATCCCTCAGAGTTAGGAGATTATCCTATGGAAATGCGCAATATCTAGTCAGCCCCCAGCCCAAGAATGCCTATAGTTAGAATGTAGACTCAATATCGTATCCTTCGGGAGATAATTGCATTTTATTGATAACGAAGGATGTTCAGGATTTAATTAAAGTTTTAGTCCATTTTCGTTGTTTCCCTCTATTCGAAGACTGATTTAAATTTTTACTCGACTGCGTCAGAAGGAGGCTAATGTTTTTCGATGGTATGCCTTTATGTTCGTTTGGATGTGTGTTCATTTCCTTGGCACGCACTGCAACACAAACGGCTTGACGGATTGCGACATATGACATATCATTGGAATCTTTTGAGTTTGCAGAGTGACAGCAGTAAACTGAAAGTGAAGGCAATCGTTTATAAACAGTCGGGTTTCTTGTTTTAATATTTTTAGCAATGTTCCTTGTAACATATCTCAATTGTGAGCAGTAGAACAAATTATATCTAGCTGTTGTAATTGCGGTTTGATTCTATTTTAAGATTCGTGAATTGAACGTGATAGAAGGTTAACATCGTCGCCGTCAATTGTAATGACTACTATCATATGTGTAACTTTTGGTACGATGAAATTTTATTTTTTCAAAAATTTTGTACTCCTTTTTTCCGCGGTTTTGCCTGCTTTGGTCACGTTTAATAACTATACCATGTGTTAATACAGGTCATAAGCTTTAACTGAAAATCCTACCAACACTTTTAACGTGGAAAGCAACAAACTAACATTCATGTTTGTAATATTAACATAGTATTCCTTATTTGGTTGTATTGCTTTTCATCTACCGATTACTGGCTCAATATTATGCTTTGCTATTCTCTTAGTGTTAAAGTTAAGGTTTCACCACTGGCCAAGTGCAAATTAAGCAAACATCTACACATCTCAGTACATATCACTATACCGTTTAATTTTCAACAGAAAACTCATTGATATATCGTTAAACACGACTTTATTGAATCAAAGGTCAACCTTTGAACACGTACACCTAAATTCAATTGTCTAACGTTACGAGGCAATAAAAAAGGGATCGCAAAGCGTTATCTAAGGATCATTCGATAAACTGAACCACGTTAGCTATTCTCAGCATTATTCATTCGTTAGCTAGCACATATTGCTTTAGTTCTGTCCCTTTGTATACTAACAACGAAGAGAGATTAGGGATAGAGACTCTTCTGTCAAAAGATCGTAAATCCGCCTGTAGTACGATTTTAGATTCACCACCGTTCTTAGTTTTTTTTATCAGATTGAAGTAGCAAACGAGCAAGCAGCCCACCTGATGGCAAGTGGTTCCTGCCGCCCATGGACATATGTAAGCAACTTCATATAGAACGGCAACCACACACTTCTAAAGAAACGCAAGGACTGCTTCACGCTAGAAATAGGCGTGGCGGTGGTACCTCCCCGGTTGAACTACATTGGTTCTACCACCTTCAAAGGTCTATTTTTTCTGACTTACATAATCTTCAAGGGTAGCAACGTAATATAAAGCCTACCTTTTCGGCTCCATGCTTGTTTACCACTTAAATTCCATAAAGAAATTACGATATAGTTTTTAGTCCTAGGACCTAGGAACTAGGTTATTCCGCTGCTGCGTCCGCTTTAGTCACGTCTACCACGGTAATAAGTATCTTATGTGTTAATGTAGATCATGAAATATCTATGTACCAAATTTCAGCGAAAGCCGACCAGTATTTTTTGCATGAAAGAGTAACACAATCATACACTAACTCTCGAATTCACAATATTAGTACACAAAGAAATGGTTAATTATATCATTTTTATTATAGGTAAATTTAATTTTTAGGGTTCCGTAGCCAAATGGTAAAAACGAAACCATAAGACTCCGCTGTCCGTCCGTCTGTCTGTCACTAGGCTGTATCTCATAAACCGTGACAGCTAGACCGTTGAAATTTTCAGAGATGATGTATATCTGTAGCCATTATAAAAAAAAAAAAATGTTTAAGGGGGGGCTCTTATACTACAAACGTGCGCTTTGTATGGAAAATGGTACGAAACCCTTTTTTATTTGTTGGATTGTCCTCTTGGCGTACTCTCTTTGGGTAGTGTTATGTTTTTATTTTTAGGAGATTGTTTTATTTATTGCAAACAGTACCGTCGCTTATCCAACACCTATTCTCTGTGAAACAAGTGGATTAGGTCTGCTTTAGTGTTATTGCAGAATTCCTTTGTTTGAAGCAAAGGAATTTTGCTCTATAAATCTTTTGATGAGAATCTCCGGTTGGCGTAAAGTTGGTTTAGCCGTGAAACTTGTCTTGTCTTGTTTGTTTGAAATATCGTCCGTTACGAGATAAATGCTTAAATGACTCCTCTGAAGTCCGTTTTAGGTGTAGGAGTTCTGAATATTCTGAAGTACTAAACAACAGTTAGGTTTACTTATTTATCCATCCAAGAGCTCCGTGATCAGTGGCTTAAAAGATTTTAGAACTGTGCTTGGGAGTTTTCATCCGTAACACGAAATCCTAGTGTTGGACTATCAGTATAATAAAAATTTGGGACTTACAACTTTTCTATTACGCTTTAATAGAACATTTAAAATCATATTTGTCTTTTTGTTAATAATATGATAATTTTTTGATTAGATATTTGCTACTTTTTGGTTGCTTCTTTCAGTTGAGTGAATCCGAACCAAGCAATGGGTTATAAAAATGTAATTTAAGTACATTACCTCAAATAAACTCATGCAAGTACTTCTATTAACTATAATATGAAATGAAATGACATGTCGTTATTTTGTCTACGAACGGGATGGAATACAACGCTAGCTTTTATTGCTATGTGAAAAAATCGTTTTTTACATGACAATGAAAGCAAGTCCCAGTAGCTTGATTTACATTTAACTAACCAAGAGGATTTTTTGGCGAGATTTGAGTCACTTAACTATTAAAGTATATGATTGCTCAATCCCAAGTTTTTTTGCTTTCTATAATGTCTTGGACATTATTTAGTTATGTACTAAAAGTCCTTGTTCCCTAATAAATCGTTATCAGAAATAATGTCTGCCGTTCTCATCTTTTTATGTGTCTGGACCTACCAACAACTTCAAGTTTTTTGGGCATAGTTCCAGAATAATATAACATGGACAAGATTAATGGGCGAAACTTACGAAGTTTTTTTTTCCACTTATAGTTACGTTTGTATGAAAATATGTCTGCAAATATGACGACCATTTATCGCAGAGACAAGACAAGATGACGTGAATTATATAGAGTACAAGTTCATAGGATAATAAAAAATGTACTGTTCATCAAGTTGTATACAATATTTTCACTTGTTTAAATATGCAACTTAATAATTGTATGACATTCCTTTCTAGCGTCGTTCAGAAAATAGTTTGAAAGAATATGTTGTAATTAAAATAGTAAAAGGAATTAAATGCATTTTTTATGAAATTTTATGTGCCTTTGTAGATATGAAAGCATTTATAAGTTTTAATCAGCCCATTATATCTTATTCTGTATCATTGCTGGATTCGGTCTTCTGTCAGATTGAGAGGAATCATTTTGGGTGTACATAAATAAATACGATAAAATCGATACAATGTTGATATTTTGCCAAAGAATCATTTATATCTTTGCGTAATAGTGATAATAGCTCAGACGAAAATATATATCCGTATAAATCTTCGTCTTTAGTGCGAAATTATTTGGCGACCGGTCAGCCTTTACACTTCATATACCGTACCCAAAGGCTAGACTAGGCTAAAATAGGCGGAAGCTTATTATTAAGCCTGCGCTGTCCGTCTGACCGTCTGTCCGTCACCAGCCTGTATTTGTATCCAGACAGTTGATATTTTTACAGATGTGCATTTTTGTTGCCGCTATAACAACAAATACTAAAAACAGAATAAAATAAATATTTAACGAGGGCTCTAATACAAAACACGTATTTTTTCTGTTTAAAAAAAAATGGCACGGAACCAATCATGCACGAGTCCGACTCGCACTTGGCCGGTTTTTTAATCAACCTTTTTATTTCTTTAGTATTTCGTTCAGTCAGAAACACTGAAACGAAATGTTGATGTTCCGTTTTAAATGTCAAATGAAATGGCCTTAACAAAGGCAATATGTGGAATGTGTGCGTGAGCGTGGAAGTGGGACAGGTAGATTCGATTTGGTTCGGACGAGGTGAGGCGAATTGAGGGTATCGATTGAATACGTACTAGGATCTCAGAAATACGAGCAACTAGGATTTAAATCTTATTTAACAAGAACACTGCGCTATTCATTTAAGTTTCATGTCGTCGGAGAAATAGAAAATGTTATTTATTCACGGAAATGAAAGTCTTTTTCAGGTTGAACATAATAAAGGAAATATGCACTTTTAGCTAGAAATTGAATATATGAACAAACACATTTCGTACCATATGTAATTTTATACGACAAAAGTAAAACATTTTGTGCGAAATGAGATACAATTTGAAATCTTGTGCGATGATTGAACGCCGGAAATAGATTAAGGATTTAGTCAGACTTGATTCATGTTGCGAAAAGATAACTCTGCGAGAGGAATCAAATTTTCGATGTTAAAATATTGGTTTATTTACATCTGTTCTTTTCAATCTCGTTTCTGAAATAAATTATTTGGGCTACCTCCGTACTTTAAGCTATCTCCGTTGACAACGATGGTAATACTTACCGGAGGTCTTGCAACTTTGGGTACTTAACGATATCAATGCATTATTATGTTATTTCGCTTGACATTTTGCATATCACGAGACTTGAAAAGCAAAAGCAAAATTCCGATAGGTACTCCTGTTAGACTTGGGAACAATGAAGTTCACAGCAATAAGCTTTTGAAACTTAACAATGAAATGAAATGATATGAATATGTCTTTATTTTATGCTTAGGCCTACTACGGGGCACATACAAATTGTATTACAATATTTTTCTTACACTACCGGATCAAAACACAACCTCAAGTGGGAATATCTGGCAATCTCAGTGGGTTTGTCAATTTACTTTGTATAACTGTTTTTTTGTACCACATTGTTTTTACATGCGCAATAAAAACTAGCTCCAGTATGTTGCCTTGCATTACAACAGATTGTACTCAGCGCAATAAAACAGTTCAATTATTCCTCCTTTTCAAATTGCAAAATTGCAATATAGAACCTAACCTTAGAGATAAAGGTTAAAATACAGATACCGTTCCGTGGTTTGAAATTTAAAACACTGCATACCGTTTGAACATTGAATGGGTACCCGACACGAACACAATCACGACACTTAGACGCGACGCTGGCGAAGTTTAACTTAAACTAAATTTAGAATTAAGGGAACTGAAACTTTAAAGGGATTGAGACTTGGTTTCCTGTAAACGGGGCTAGGGGTATGAATATCGATGGGATTAAATATAAATAGGTATTAAATATTATATTGTGTCGCAAATTAAAATTATATGTTTTTATTGTAAATACTAATGGTGCATATAATGTACTAAAAGATAAAAAAATACATAAGCCTGATTACACAGCTTTTCTCGTCTACGGACAGCATTCATCAGATTAAAATGAAATCGTTTAAAAGAAACGGGTTAAAATTTCGCCTCGAAATCGGGAAGTTCGAGGTTCGTATCAAGTTTTAAAATGGTGAAGGAAAATCGCGAGGAAATGGAGGAAGTTTTTAAAGAAATGGCAGTAAGAGCTCATTTCCAATGCTAGCGATGCATTGATGATTACTCTATTGTTTGAAAAAAGTCACCAAGACCATAAGAAACAGTCTAATTAATATTGTTCACAGTACAATTTTTCACAAAAATACTGGCCATATTTCGCTGAATGTTGACGGGCAGACAGTTTATGACCTGAGCCGATAGATAATGAGTATTCTGCGTGTTAATCACACGGGATACCAGCGTTTTGACGACCCGCGTGGCGGAGCGGTCACCATACCGGTCTGACACGCAGTTGATCCCGGGTTCGATACCCAGACAGAAATGTGAATAATGAGTTTTGATTTCTGTTCTGGGTCTCGGTGTTTGTGTCGTCTTTGTGTGTCCATGGCACCTACGACACGAAAATCCTACTGTGGGGCCATGTGTGTAGAAAGAGTTTTTGTTTTTATTTATTAACGTGGTAAACGTTACTGAAGTGGGAATAATCTAGTGATGTATAAGGCCAAGAGCATGTAATCTATAAGCTAGTAAATGATGCCAATCGACAATAGATTTGAAGTTTAAATCTTTGAAAAATGTTAACGATCAAGCAATACCAAGCTTTGAATATGAATAAAACATGAAAATTGACGAGGATAAAACATTTCAAATCGTTCGTTTGTTTGTAGTATGAAAAGTAAACAGAAATTTTAAAAGGAAATAAATTGAAAACTCGCCCGACTCCGTTTACTCTCAAAGGAGTTCAGCGCGATAAAACACGAGAGTTAAAGGCGTTTCTAGCTTCTAGAGTATTTCTCTAATAAACTCTTTGATCTCTACCCCAGCAATATTGAAATTGTATTAAATTTTCATTTTCTGCGTCATATAAAGTATCTATATATTATAAAAATAAACATTGGTATATGATTGTCAGTCTATTTTCGACTACATTGCATTAAAATTGATTAAAAGGTTATTTGTAAATTGAATATTACCATTTTGATAAAATGATAAAAAATATAATATAGCCTATGCTAATCTGCAAGCTAAAACGATTCTAATAATATGACATACATATATCACAATTCGACATACCATTTAGGCTGTAGAACGTGCCAAAGCAATGGACATACAAACATATATACAAACGTTCGAAAAACATCATCCTTCTGACTTAGTCGGGTAAAAAATAAGTTAATACTCCTAAGTTAAAGAAAATTATTAACCTGCCTCAAGCTTTTAACTCCAAAATGCTCTTAGCATAGCTTATGATGTTTGCGTCCAGAATAACGAAACAGTAAACCGTTTTAATATTAATGACAATGAATATTTCAACTTAGTAAATAATTCTTCCGTTATTTTCCCGTCTTTTGTACGAAGTTATGAGCTGGAGCTAGTTATTTCTTAACAATGTGCTTCTGAAAGGCGTCCGTGGAGCGAACGAGTGTAAAATTCATATAAAGGGGAAATGTTCGTTTAAAAGAACTGCCTGCCTCTTTACAGTACATTTTCTTTATAATCTTTTAGGACCTCATTATGACACAGCACACATTTTACATCTGCTTAGTGTTATTAAGCTGAATTCATAATATGAGTCTTTAGGGTAATTTTATTTAAGTAGCAAATGCGGACGTGGATTTATTTATATGCTGTTTTAGAACATTAGAAAATTCTAAAACGAAAAAGAATACTTCTACGGGGGGTAGAAGCAAATTACTTAGACCAGGGACGAACCACTGCCACATCTATGTCTAGCGTGAAGCAGTGCTTGCATTTCGGTAAAAGGGTATGGTTGCTGGCTCACTTATGGCGACCATTATAGTCATCGGGAGTAGAAACTTCATATAGAATCTCTGTTCTATATGAAGTTGCTTACAGATGTCCATGGGCGGCAGTAACCACTTATCATCAGGTGGACGCATGCTCGTTTGCTACTCCAGTGTTATATAAAAAAATGATTTTTGGCGGACTACATTTTGTCGAAGTTTTGAATACTTCTTGATCCAAATGAGTCCTGCTTACGGTCTAGTTTGTTCTACGAAACTCCATAGTTTGATATTTTCAGTTACACTCAATTATGCTTACGAAAATCCGTTTCCGACAGGTTTAACAAAAACTGACAGCTTAATCCTATACGGCTTTAAGCCTACGAAATATTAAATTAGTCAGTTGTTTCATTGGATCGCAATGGTTGGTGAAATAGAGGAATATATTCGGCCAGTTCCATAAATTTTCAAAGGATTTATAAAGTGCATTCAAAATGGAATTATACGATAGTGTTATTATCTCACGTATGTTTTAAAGCAGTGGTAAGGTTAATTTTATTTTAAACGGAAAAGACATTATCTATTGTATGGAAGTACAAGTTTTATCGATTCGTAAGACCTTATTATTGAGCACAATGAACGCGCATTGACAACTAAGCTGTGTTTTTTTCTTACTGGAGTATCTTGGAGTATACTCGAGGGTTCTCTCGACTATGTAGAGGAACCGAAGCCCAGTAGAACATAAAGTGATCCATAGTTGAAACTTCACTTCTTTAGTTTGTTTCCTCTCTTTATGTAGTTATTACTGCCTATAGAAAGAACAACACAAACAATAGAGCTCTATTATACTGACTCATGTCCATGGTACACAAATAGGGCTGCCGCCAATATCGAATGTTCAACTAAACTTTGACGAGCCGCGTGGCCGAGCGGTCACCATACCGGTCTGACGCGCAGTGGGTCCCGGGTTCGATTCCTGGCCAGGCAGAAATATGAATGATGAGTTTAGGTTTCTGTTCTGGGTCTAGGTGCTTCGTCTTTGTGATCTAGGTGTATTCGTCTTTGTGTGTCCATGGCACCCAAGACACAGGAGAAAATCCTAGTGTGGGGCTATGAGTGTAGAAAGCGTCCTATAAATATTTATAAATATACGATTACAACATTATATACGATTACAACACACCTTACAAAATACAATAGCGCTTAATACTGATGTTATTATATAACTATAAAAATTGTGTTGGTGCCACCGAAATCTATATGTACATTTACCGGCCATTTATTATCGTTTGAATGACGTCATTTTACAATCGGTACAATAAAAGTCATTTAATCATATCTATATTCAAGTGAAAATAAAGCGATAAGGTGAGTGCCAAATAGTATCTTCTCGCAATTTCATAAGTCAAGATAATATTAAGATCAAACTTTGGGAAAACAAATAAAGTAGTACCAAAGGTATTTCTACACAGTTTTTTTTCACGTCAAAACAGTAACTTCTTTTGCGTGTTTACATAGAAGTTTAAATAAAATTAATAATTTTAAGTTGGTAGAGTACAATGAATCAACAGTTAGGTACCTCATCTGTTTTTGCCTCGTCTTTGATAAAGATAGTATCTTTGTCAAAGAGGAGGAAAAAACAGAAGATAATGTTTGAATAATGAATATCACTTAAAAAATTAAAAGAAAAAATATAAAGAAGTAGAGTTACTTCTAGAGACTTATATGTAATACATGGTACAAAATATGATACGATACAAAAAGCAAAAAAATATAAAATGTGCTACCGTTAATGGGTCCATCGTTAATGGCAATGAATTATATAAATTGATTAGTAACTACGTAAATAAAAGATAAGGTATATAATAATATGAATAATTTCAAATTAACTGATAAATTAAAGATAATATTTTCATTCACACAATTTAATGTGTAATGGTTTAGGACTAGAAATGTCATACTTTCTACTGATTGTAATATTATTATGATATCGATCGTATTATTATAATTCGATAACCAACGAACTTATGATTACTAGACATCAAATAATTACTCGAAAAAATGATAAATCGTGTGAAATTACATTGTGGAAACTAAATATCATACGATCAAGATAAAATTACATAATGCCTTAAACATGCCATACCACTGTAAGCGACAATATTTGCAACATCTTAAACTACGAGCATATACTCAGGTCGCTCAGAGAATGCAATCCTGAAGCCTGTCAGCCAATCGAATACGACTAGAGATGAGATGAGTAGTAATTGGACATCTGAATATAATTAGTGTAAAGAAAATAAAAATGACAGAAGACACGGACAGACTTTAAGCTTAAATTATTACAATAAGAATGATGGAAAATAGATCTTCCTTTCAAAGTATGATTTTAGTAAATATAAGAATTTCAACCTAATCTATGGGATAATAGAGTATTTGTCTTCAGGTAGTACTTAATTGGGTAAATTGTAAACCAGGCTGCAGTACATATCTAACATTCATACAAACAATAAGCTTGACTGATCGAATGTTAGGTACGATAGAAAAAATTAACAAAATCTATTAAATCATTCAAAAATTCGCTTCGCTGCATATCGCGAGAAAATATTAGACAGACATTGACACTAAGGCAACATAGATATCAACTGTCCTTGAGATATTTGTATCTACCAGTAAATGCGAATTTTTCGTTGTAATCACACGCGATTTTTATAGTGCGAAATGAGCCAGAATTCTGGTATAATATACGGTGATCAAAATTTTACAATTCCCAAACATAGATGTTACGGACGATTTGTTTTAGAGAAAATATCTAACTACAAAGACAAAGTATCACTTGTAAGTCATCTGATTTTTAAAATTTAAATTTTAAGTGAAAATTCTTTAAAATTTTAAAATTTTGAAGTGAAACTTCCTTGAAATCGCTGTGATTTGAAATTATATGAATTGCACACACACACATTTTTTCACAATCTGCCGTGTATTACTTTCGTTAATAATAGAATATTAAAAGCCAGGGCCCATGTAATAGAATATTTATATTGTGGATGAAATCAATGTCAATCAAGAACGAAACACAATAGTCAGTAGAACGCGCATGTATGTGTTTTCGTGTATGTACGTTTGTCTGTGCGACCGCTGAATTATTCACTTCTTTTTTACTACTACTACTACTACTACCAACCATTACTACTACCGCTGAGTAAGTATTAGGGGCATACCCTAGTACTTACTCAGCGGTCCACCGATACGATGACGCCAATAGTTTTTTTAATTATATTTTTTTCCTTTACAGATAAATATTTTAAATTTTCTGTGCATGTACTCGTGTAACTGATACGTTAATAAATACAAGAAATTAGAGGTATTGAACCCTCCCTATCGCTCTTCGAACTTGATTACTCCCACTAATCGAATATCCTTTATAACAATTTATATCTAATATTATCCCTAGTATACGAGAATTCGATACAGGATTTTTAAAGAAGTGTTTAAACATTAAAAATGACCAGTATATTTATTATTCTCAAAAAATATATACTTTCCAAACAATATTCATGGGCTAATCGATGAAAGAATATTATAAAATGATACTTTAATTCCTTTATTGCCCTTGACTAAGAAAAGCACGCAAATATATCATTTTTTACCAAAATAAACGTTATCTATGTACTTTGCACATTTTGAAGCAGATTAAATTTTATCTCACTATCTAACTATCCGACAACCGAACTACTATCTAACGAATATTTGATAAACGGATCTTGATGATATTTGGCACAGGGTTATATAGAGATTATATAGAGATACAAACATAAAACACATAGGTTACTTCCATCCCAAAAATGTACGCTACCTGTGGAAATCGATTTTGTTTTGTTTTCACGAAACATGAGTTCGGCGTATTTTGCATTTCGGTGGCTTAGAGGTCAGCGAATGAAATACGCTACTTTTTATACCAGAATAATACACTAGTCTACGGAATAACAATACAATTGCATCCAATCATGTGAATTTGAAGATACCAAAGAGATAGAACGTTATTGTTTCGGTCATGGAAACTCACTTATAAATTACACAATATCTTTATTTTTTTTATTTTTTGAAATGTGCTTATCTATTTTGCTATCAATCTTCTTTAAAAAATCCTATTTTCTGAAAATGTTGAAGTTACAAAGTTTTGATTATTATTTAAATAGCTACATTTTATTTTTATATATACATATTTAGTTACCTTGTATTTTTTTCGTGGATGAAACCGCAGAAACATATATACATTGTAATTTTTAATAACATATTGTAAAAACCAAACATGCGACTGCCACGAATTCGGTCAGTAAAAACTAGAATAATGTTACCCATTAAATTATCTGTTTTCCAATGAGACGACATATGATTGACTCATTACCTTTTTCACTAAACTTATTATTTTTATTTTTAGTCACATGAAAAGTATTAAACCACCCCGAAATATTGCATTTAGATGTCTATTGAATTAAAATGTATTTTTAAAACACATTTAAGATAAATGGCGCGAAGGGAGATCAAATCACCTTCAGCGAGATGGCTCAAAAGATAGTTAACATTGCATCGTCCCTATTACAACTGGGTGTAAAAGATGGAGACACGGTAGCTATTTGCAGCGAAAACAGAATTGAATTCTTGCTTACCGCTATTGCTGTGTGGTCTACTGAAGCCGTCGTAACATTTATCAATATTTCCTACAGTAAAGGTAAGTAAATAATAATACAATTAAGTATAGTCACTTTAAAAATTGTACGGGCAATACAACCAGTTAGTTCAAGGAAATTAAAATAACAACGAAATGTTTGAGTCTGAGTTGATGGAGAAAATTTTCCACCATTCCCTATTTATCACGGACACATTATATGTATTATTTTTTTAAGTGTTGTTATATTTTAATCAGCGTACCTAAGTAACATATTTATGTTAAGACAATGAATTTAATTTAGTCTTGATCAACATGTTTTATTAAAATAAATAAAGATGTAAATGATTTATCACTTTTCAGATGAAATGACTCACGCGCTCAACCTAACGAAACCAAAATACATGTTCTTATCCGAAAATGTTTATAAGCAGAAATACAAAAACATGAAGGAAGTCAATTTTATTGAAAAGTTTGTCTTATTCGATCCTATCGATGCCGAAGCTGGTGTGTTATTCTTTAAAGATATTGCACAAAACCATACAGATATATTTAAGTTCAAAGGCCCTGATTTCAAAGGTAAGTTAAAGTTAATTAAGATCTAAGAATTTAATGCTATTACATGGAGCTAAAACTAGTTACTTATGAGATACCCGCAAAGTTTTAAGTGTCCCACTTAAATCAGATGATCCATCTTAAAGAGAGTTTATTACAGCTCTCCAGTTTATTGCTCTGCGAAAACTTGTCAATAAAAATCAAATCGGGTGGCCCTTTTTACCCAACTGCGTCAAAAGAAGGGTAAAGTATTACGAGCGTATGTATGTTTGTATGTCAAAATCTTAGGCATGCGCTTCAGCACAAATGGGTTAAGAGATTGTGAAAAATCATCAGAATAATTTCAGTTCAAAAAAAAGGGGGAGAGGGGGATTTTTTACCATGAAAATACGGTTTTCAAATAGACCACTCCAAAAATATAAAAATTTTAGTTCTGTTATGTTACTATATTGACGAAACTCTTTAATTAAATATATATATATGACGGTAAAACCTTACTACGACTACTTAAAACGATTTGTGTTTTCAAAATCTGAAGTAATGTTGATCTCAGATGTATTGTCTATCTCCCTTAGGACATACATCAATTTCATTATATTCAAAAGTTACGTCTTACCACTGAGGTTCACTCCACAGCAAAGACCCATAATACTATGTCTGCCTTTTTCCAATAGGTTAACTATAGTTCTGGGTATATGACAAATAATGTATGATTTAAAAGGTACAGTATTATAGACTCACTAATTAATATCAAAGAGTGTAATATAGTCCTCAAAAGTAGCAATGCTATTGTTTAATATCATGTATGAGCAGGAATACTAGACCCCTATTTATGTCTTGAATATCAATGTTAAGTACTATATTCTTTTCTAAAGTATGTAGTAAACCAAATACATATACACGCCGTAAGAAATCTTCAAGTAGCAACGCTTTTTGACCGAACCGAGTGAAGCTCTAATCTCCTTTTTAAGCTATATCATGTTTTTGTTTCGTAGGAGAAACTCGGACAGCTCACATACTGTATTCTTCGGGTACAACGGGGCCGTCGAAGGGAGCCAAAATAAGCCACACAAATCTTATAGTTGCTGGTTTACAACCATTGTAAGTTGCAAGGTGTCAACATAGACAATATGTGTTTGATAGGATCCTTAAAAATTTAGGATCCTTAAAAGGTTCCATAGTCATGACAAACAGTTTTATCGGGTAAATTATTGTTGTAGTCTCAAAAACTTATAATTTTCACAGATTCACTTCCATAAACAAATCGCAACTGACTATAGCCCCATGGTCGAGTTGTATGGGCATAATGTGCACCATGGATGAAATTGTCAAAGGAAGGACTGCAGTATTTCTTCCAAGATATGAAGAACGACTTTATTTGCAAACCACTGAAAAATATAAGGTAAGACTTTATTCTTAATTAGTTAACGTTAACTTAACGTTAAAGTTGAACTTTGCTGTAGCAAATTTCATAATTAAAGTTTTTAATATTAAAAATTATGTTATTTAATAAGTTTTTATTATCCGTATACATACGAAAACCGTTTCTTTAAAAAAATATGTTTCGCATCTCTTTTTTTTAGGAAAGTTTATTAAAAATAGCTCTACATTAAGCTTGGATTGGATTAGTATTTTTGATCATTTGATCAAGCTATTCGATTTGACTGACAAATTTCCTGTTGAGAAACTTATATGCAACGTTATCATCGTATGATATTCGTAAATTTTGAGGATTTTTTTAGCGCGTAACATTAATTAACGCTAGAAAAATTTATTGCCGACTGTAAAACACAAATCATATAACAGCCCATATAATTTTATAGATCGGAATACTGTTGGTTCCGCCGCCATTGCTAGTGACACTGTGTAAATCAACTATTGTACGGGAATATGATATCAGTTCTGTGGAACAAATATATAGTGGAGGTGCTCCTCTAAACCTGAGCGTAATAAATCAACTTAAAAACAGGTAAAGACTTTCTTGAAGTTATAGCAGATTAGATTACTAACTAGAACAGAACTAGCCTTGCGGTGTGTATTTCAAATAAAAGGTCCGAGTTTGATCCCAGGTTTTGATTCTTGAGTATCAATTATTTTTATAACAAAGAAGCGATAGTATGTGCCATTATTTAGTGCGCATAGTTTATTATAATATACATTGTGTTCTGGTTTGCATGGTGTGGTGAGGTTATTTTTCAAAAAAGGATTCTAATTGTATATGGGGTTGATTACGTCTATAGATAATAGTGACCACTTAACATCACGTAGACTACATGCTCATATTATAAAGATCACTTATTTTTCTGTAATAACTCTGAAATGTATTTAATACTAGCTGTGCCACGCAGTTTCACCCGCATTTATTAGAAAACAATCTATTAAAAAACAAACAAACATAGCGTGATGTTATATAGCTTAATGTCTTCCTCGATAAATATACTATTTAACACAAAAATATTTTTTCAATTCGATCCAGTAGTTCCTGAGATTAGCGCGTTCACCCAACAAACTCTACTGTTTTATAATATTAAGTATAGATGTTCATAATTGTTGTGTAATTAAAACTATTAGTGTCTACTGTTTTAATTATTTTATATGCCAGGTACCCACATATCAAACATGTCCTGCAAGGTTTTGGGATGACAGAAATGGCTGGAGCCGTAACCCAAGAGTGTGACCATGCACCTAAGGAAGGTAGTGTTGGACAAGTTATAGCTGGAGTTATTGCAAAGGTAAACTCTTTGTTTCTCAAGTTGTTGGTTCTATCAGTCTTGGATAGCATTCTTCCTGCTTCTTGTGGAAGTTGTAAGAGGCATTTAGGAGTCAAAATCCCGGTGATGGATAGCAGCATTTCTTTCTGTAACATCAACACCCACTGCGGTCATCAATACGGTTGCCAGACGCGGTGATATTGAGAAAAATACCAAATTGGTGGTGGCATGTGTCGAGCTTTCAAAGGACCTCAAAAAGCTGATCGAACGACAAAATTCGTTTTGTCGTAAGCTTAGCAAAAACATCATTGTGTAATATTCGTGATGCGTGAACAGATGCATTCTATGCTCATAACCCCGTTTTAAGACTCCATGTCGTGGATACAGTGAATATAAACAAAAACGAGTACATCATCATTCAAAACCGGTAAAAATTTCAAGTAATAATTTTGATGTATTTTTGGCTAGTGATCGAACCCGGGTAACTGTGAGTTTGTGTTCGAGGGCCATTTTCCTGGCCCGCGTGATTACTCCCACGTGCAGGTCTCTTACGTACACAGGATTTTTTGGATTTTATTAGCTGCAGTCACTTCGCTATCAGTGTTCATGTAACAAAAAATGAGAAAATTATCTGTTAAACAAATAAATGCATTTAACACGCATGAGAGGACGCGCATCCAGCGTTAACCCGCGTGATAAGAATATGAGTCCCATATCGGTATATCAGGCGTACTGCATATCAAATCTATTGTCAATCGTTTGTAGTGCACGTGTATTGTCTTACTCTGTCATTAGGGCTATGTTATCTTACTTCTAGGTAGTCGATGTCGAATCAAGAAAAATATTGGGACCAAATCAACCCGGGGAGGTGTGTGTAAAAGGACCTGTGCTATTCCAAGGCTATATTGGAAGAAATTTGAGTGAGGACACCGACGATGAAGGCTTCTATAAAACTGGAGACATTGCGTATTACGACAACGAAGGGTATTTCTTTATAGTCGACAGGTTGAAGGAACTTATGAAATACAAAGCCTGGCAAGTGAGTATGAAATCTTATACGCGATATTTTTGTACATAAATGTTTTTCTCGATACTCTGTAACGATTACTATAATGTACGTGGTTTAAGGCTTGTGCGATAAAGTGGTTTACTGTAGAACAACAGAAACATCCTGCTAAGCTAGTTCATATCGAAATAACATTGGTTAGCAATAGTATGTTCACGCATTTACAATTCTGTTCACAAACTGTATAAGAATTCCCACTTTGTAGAAATTAAGTTTCTAATAAAAATGAATTTGCATTAAGAATTGTAGGTATCGGCTTTAAATTTTACTTCTCATCTTGTTTAGATATTAAAATTGCAACACCATTTAACTTGAATGAATTTCTTGAGGTTGTTACTGTTTTACTTCAGTTAATCAAAAATATACGTAAAATTTAGTTTAACTTAAACCGTCGTCCTATTTTCAGTTTAGGCGCTAGTATAAAAGTCCTTGAACCTTTTCAATATAAGTCTAATATGTTTGATAACGATACGATGCGACGTAATTTTGACCGAGGTTAAAGTCCTCATTACCGTTCATGAACAGTGCAACCCACAGACATGGGTAAATTGAATTCTCTCAAGCGTTTAATCTTACGTGTAATGTTTATTAAAGTAAATTATTTCTATCGCCCTTTAATAAAGTATAATTTCTCTATATATTTAAAATACTTATAAGCTTTGTTATGGTGACCTTATGGGTACATAATTATTCTTTTAAGAATGTTAGGCTTTCCTAATTTTAGCAGAAAATTTTTTTTTAACAAAAAATATAACCGACTTCCACGGCACAAATAATTCTAATATATATTGGTTTAGTACATAAACAGTACATAGTACATAGTCCCGAAGTCGGCGCTCAACACACT
>DWNE01002908.1:0-17703 GCA_018249875.1 Cecropterus toxeus | reverse complement strand
ACCTTGTTATTGTTTATAAGTATAGTAAAAATATTTGTTATAAAACAAATATTTTTACTATACTTATGTACATATATACCACATGTTACAATGTAATATTAAATATTTAAACTCGACCACGATGCATGCCGTGGTGGCCTGTAATGAAGACAGCATTTAATTTAAGCCTAATCTAGTCCTTAGTTGTAAGTGTGATTGTCTTGTAGGTTATCCGTTTTAAATAAATAAATAAACATCTTCTTACGAAAATTTTATACATAATGACTCTGCTATTTAAACTTATTAGGCACTATAAATTATTACTCCATAAGTCCCGGTAAAATTAAAAAACTAACTAGAAATTACAAGTATGCGCGTAAAACAATTAAAATTTTCCGTCATGATTAACAAAATTATAAAAATACTACACACTTCTCCAATACACTAGTTGGGACTGTAACAAGATTTAATTTAGATAGGTTAATTTTCCAGTAGGACGTAAATGTTGCGCGTGTTCACTTTCATTAGTTTAGTCCCAAAAAGTTGGGCTAAGTCTAATTGCTAGACTCAAACTAACTTTGCCCACTAGGGCAGTGACTAGGGATGTGTAAACATGTACAAAGATTAAGTAAGAATAGATCATTTTGTTACAATATGAATCAGTATAAGTATTTTGTATAAAACACAGACGGTTTCTAAAACGATTTCTGCGCGCTTTTTTTTTACTCTTATGACATTAATTACATGAAATATATGTTTCAATACTTTCGCAAATAAATAAAATATTAAATCTGTTGGAAAAACAAATAAGTACTCAATACATTTTTGTCTTCCATTTAATTTCAATGGTTTAAGAAAAACATAAGTATTAAGGACAAATTAGTACCCTGAAATTTTAACCAATAAAGTATAAATATAAATACACACAATTACATCCTTATTCCTAAACTTCTACCGTCGCTTAACCGTGACCCCACCTAATCTACATTCAACAAGATGTTATCATTTAATTATTACATCCGCTTTATAACTTAAAACCGAAAAATGTGAAATGTTTTCACCTTGTAAAAGGGTAATACTGAAATGGTAATTACTTAATTTACGGAGGTACTTCTGTCGTTAACCAACTTAATTTTGGTAGCGCTAATTCGAATAATTATGATTTGGAAATTTTGTTATACTTAGAATTATTTATAAATAGATTATTATCAATAAATTGGTTCACATGAAAAATTTATAACACAATGTTATGGATGTAAAATATGTTTCGGTATATATTGCTTTTATTTTAGTTAAAATTCACCTTTTTATCATATTCAAGTGCCATCGTAGCAAACGGGCATGTGGTCCATTGTAGTTCCGGGACCAGAATAGGGCTACGGTATCCCCTGCATGTCTTAACAGGTAACCGAAAAGGGGGGCTCTTGGGGTGTGCGTGACGAGAGTGGGAGCTCGAATCGTCCAGCGAAGCGACTCCGGGAAGGACGGCAGCATGTGTCGCATGCAGTCGTAAACACCTGGATTTAGTTTTATTTATTTATTGTTATAAAGAACGGTTAAACACCAATTACACTTAATAACAAAGTAAAACACAAACATTATTACAATTAACAATAATCAAGAGTTATTAGCTATATTTAATAAGAATACCACAAAATAAGATGTCCATATATGTTACTCATGTTTACGGGATCGGCTGTAATTGTTCGGGGCGTTTAAGTGCGGTAACTAATTGATCGTTTGATCTTCTGGTCCTAAGCGAGTTGTAGAAGACGCATCCCAGGAGGAATGCAGTGGGGTACATGAATGGGTGGTATCCAAAGTTACGCGTGTATATATACCTAAAAATGCTTTCTGAACCTTCTCTAATAATAGCTCATAGGTGGACTCATGAGGATTCCAGATGCATGCACTGGCTTCCAATTTACTGCGTACGAGCGTCTTAAATAGCAGTCGAACTACCTGAATGGTTTTGATCTCACGCAAATAATAAGACGGAATAATGATTAACAGTAAAATAATCACATATGATTTAAATACAGCTTATCTCTACATTTTCACGTAATTATATTGAAAATTTGGGTATCATTTTCTGTGTAAATAACAGCATTGTTATAAGTTTTTTCCACTTTCTATTAAAACATTATAATAGAATCTAAGCATGTAGACTTTTAGATAAATAACAATCACTAATGTTCATGCGTATTAATATCAAACCTGGGTTAAATTCCTATCTTAGTTCGAAGCTTTTTTAAAATATAAAGCTTAGCCAAATTTTGCAACTAAAAGAAATTATATTTGACTTGAACTGTTTATATGTTTAGAAAGCATTGAAATGCAGGAAGACAGACTACCTAGAAACAATTAAACTTACATTTATTTATTAAAATAATTTAGATTAGTTATTGAAGTACAAAATTCAAGGTTTTAAATTTTATTTAAATTTTGAATCCGTTCTACCCATTGATATGTTATATACTACCCACATAACATCGGGAGCCAAACTCAATAATGTAATACAAATCCAATCAATACGATTGGTAATCTCATCACGTTCATCTAGCGTAAACGTATAGCATCAAATAATGATTTGGAATCGATACGGCTCACATTACTGAATGCTGAAGAAAATAGTAAGATTTACGTGTAGTTTCTTTAATAATGGTTTCGACACATATTTATTTATATCAATACGTGCCAAAACCATTATAAAAATCTACGATTATTCGTAGATCATTTATGAGGTCCCCTGTAGCTGGATAGTAGAATACGCCTACGGTGTCCCCTGCCTGTCGTAAGAGGAGCTAGAACCGTCCAGCCAGCAATCCCGAACAAGACGGCGGCATAAGTTCCTAAAGTCATCATAGACACCGGAAGGTGTGGACAGTTACACGTCCCCCAAGAGATGAGGCCGTGAGGCACGCCGCGCTAGGGGGCATCGATGCGTTCCATTAGAGATCCTGGAGTCCCCTGCAAGCGCTGAAGATGGCCACCGAGGGGGTTTTAGTGGGTGAAATCCCACATAACCCGGAATCTCAAGGCTTCGGTGTACCTTTTGAAGGTTTCCCCCCGTCACCAAAAAAGTCCTTTATGAGGAGTATCTATATATTTTTTCTATTAAATGTTTTGTACCCACGGACGAAGTGGCTTGTTTGTCGTATCACAGTAATTTATTCGACACGGTGATATTTTGAAAATTTGCAAAATAAATAAGGAGTTATCAGATATGAAAGGAAATATTATACCTTATTTAATATGTATAAAGTGAGCATTGATAGTCTAATGGCGAAACTCGGCCTCATAATCGAGAGTCCGAGGTACAAAGCTCATGGCAAACTACAGAATTTTGTAAAATTATGTGCGTATTACAAATTAATCACTACATTACGATGAAGAAAAGCATCGTGAATAAATTAAAAAGAAAAGATAGTTTTCAAAGGTGTGTGAAGTCTACAAATTCGCACTTTGCCAGAGCTGCGGAATATGGCTTAAAATTCTCTCATTCTGGGAGAAGGCCCGTGCCCAGCGGTGGGGCAATTATGGGTTGACGATGTTGATGAAGTTTTCTTTTGGAGTAGGTATAGATTTTTTAATGCAGTGATGGCGCCGACCATTATATTTAAGTCTTTGTTAAGTAAGATCAATTTCTGCTTTTAAAATAAAGGAAGATATAAGGCGTCTGCCAAAAGATTTAGAGTGGTGATTTAACCGTTACAAGGTCATCCATCTTAAGTATATTGTGAGTTTCCTTTTATAATATGGAAGTACCAAAGGACCATGGAGCATAAAGCCTGATGATAAGTGGCCACTGTTGCATATCTGTAATCAGTCCCAGATAAGATCCGTAAAGCTGTAAAGGCCAATAGGGCCTCTAAAATAAAAAAAAAACAGGATACAAAAATTAACTTCACGATGTTAATATTGAAACAAAGCAACCAAGCATTTAAGACAAATATGGTAGTCGGCTAAAGAATGCAAGGTTCGCTTTTTGCCTCCAGGCGCACATGGCGCCTCCAGCCATCGGGAACGGCGGAATTCCTTTCGAAAATTACTACGTGAATTTTAACAAAGCGACACATTTTAGTCATATTATAATATGTTTTAAAATATTAAATGGGTGTCTATTTTTTTCCTTGTCGCGCATTTTGATATGACGCAATAATTATGAATATTTTATTGTAAAGTTTATTTTATTTTGTTTTTACATTCATATTTATTTCATCTTGTGTGAAACTCATTTTCTTTGTCGTAATCTTGATTAATGAAATTTATATCCATTCTGGCAAGCTTCAATGGATGACCTGACGAAATGCCTTTACGCTGTGTCTTCGTGTTTGAGAGTACGGGAGCCTCGTAGACTCTTTTATGAGGTCAGATTATACGCAAGGTGATCGGCCTCTAGGTCTTTTAATAGCTGATCTATAGCTGGTTAAGAATAGACTATTGGTTCCTTTGGCAGTCCATGGTACTCGTACCATTCGTCACCACATTTCTAAGATATCGATTTTCAATTGTGTTCTTTGAGTGTAGCTAGTTTGATTGAAGTTATATTTGCTAGCAATTTAATTATAATATATTCATAATTCTCTAATTCATATTATTTATACTACTCGTACTATAATATTTCTATTGTATGTTCCTTTACTTTATATTATTAATGTAACTTAAATTAAGAATATGTTAACAAAGTACGTAAGACTTTTTTAATCCTCTAGACATAAGTACTCTTAACTTAATATCTTTAACATTTACGACAATTAAACGTTGACTAATTACAATGTAAGTACTAAGTAACTACTTTAAAATTACGTTAAGTCCACGTCGTTAATTTAATTTTAATGTTAATTAAATTTTAAGCTAACGAACTCCCGACTTCAGTTGTTCTGAGCATAATAAATCTCTTGTACCAAGACAAATAACTAACAACAAAACTACTTGAGATTATTTATGAGAACTCTAAGTAAAATTAAACGGCCCTCTCATTGAGACGAAAATGTTCTTGGAATATTATTTAGTCTCCGCGCGCGTGACCTCACGCGTCTGCAGACTTTTATTCGACTACGTCAGAGAGTACAGTTTTTCGAGAGTATGTTATATTTAAAATTCCCCTGTCACAATGTTCGTTCCCGTACTCCTCCGAAACGGCTTGGTCGATTCTCATAAAATTTTGTAAGCATATTGAGTAGGTCTTAGAATCGGCCAACATCTATTTTTCATACCCCTTAGTGATAAGGATTGTCCACCCTTAACATTATTTTTAATTTTTAGATGCTTTTTTATTTTATTTTTATTATGTCGCATTAAAAATCCTAACCTCTAAATTATTACCCTTTTATTACCAACCCCTATTTTTAACGATATGATCGATATGATCAATCAATAATCCTTACACACTTACAATAACTTAGTCTTTTTTGTCTACACTAGAAACAACTTAATTTATATGGGAAAACAACGTTTGCCGGGTCTGCTAGTATAATATAATATCATGCATGTTTTCTGTTTAACTCGATGGTTGACTGGTAGAGAATGCTCTTAGCATTAAGTCCGCCTTTTGTACCACATTTTAAGGTATAATAAAGTTTAAATAAATATAATATATATGTATGTCTATTTTTTGGCACGCGACCAAACAGCTTGACATATGACATATCATCAGAATTTTCAGTAAGAAGAGTGATACAGGCTATGGCACTTGTAAGTAGAATAGGAATGAGGCTGTATCTCATGTATCGTGATACCTAGACAGTTAAAATTTTCATAGATGATGTATTTCTGTCGTCGCTATATCAATAAATACTAATATTAAAACAAAACAAATATTTAAGGGGGCTTTCTCATACGACAAACTGTTAATTTGTTGCCCAATATTAATTGCGGCAATGGGTACACTCTTGAAATATTCACAGAATATTAACTTATATATTCACTTCAAATTACACTTTAATTCTCAAGCCCAGATGTGTTGCTGTGTGCCAGAAAAAGACTTTCTGCCGGTTTTACAGAAATGAAAGAATTTGGTCACCTTGTTGAACTTCTTTTACCTGTTCATTCTAATAAAGCAATGAAATTTCTCTGCAAATGGAGACGACACTTACCAAATCGCTGCAGCATTTTGTGTGGACTGACGTGAGTGTAAAGACACTTATATAAAGAATTTTATCCTAGAACTGTGGGGAAAAACAACTCTTACTCTTTTAATTACAAATACTCAGGGGCGGCAGCGACCTCTTTTATCATAACTATCGCTCTTTTACTATATTATAGAAATAGCCATCACGGGACGCCTGGTAGATGTGAAACATCGTGTTCGTAAAACATTGCGACAGGAACTAAATATAAAGCATAATGAAAATAACGTCTTCCCCGAACAGTACCTGCATTAATTCGAACTAACGCCGCAACCCGCTTAGTTTTCGATACTATATAGTTCCGAAAATGTAAAACAGATAGCGTTAAAATAAATAAAGGCAAGCATCGCCATGTCAATAAAAAGTTTACCAGCACTTGTCGATGTTTCACATCATAAAGATAGATTTGTTCTTATACTTACGAAACAATTGTATAAATAAAGGCAAGCATCGCCATATCAATAAAAAGTTTTTTTTTTTTACCTGGGCTTATCGATGTTTCACATCAAAAAAGCAGACGAAGTCTAATACTTACGAAGCATTTGTATGATTGACAGAGGCGGACATAATGTCAGCGACGGTCTTGATTACGTTCGGCGCCGTGCTGGGTGTCGCTAGTGGTCTTCAACTACTCTTCATTGGCATTGTGGAGACAGCTATCGGTTGCTTCAATTTTTGGATCGTGGAACACATTTTTAAGGTAACTAATAAAAGTTACTGTAGCACGAAGTTCAATGCAGTATTGCATGGTTGTAAAATTAATCACTAAATTACATAAATAAAGTAGAGAGAGAAGAATTATTTTACCTATCTCCTCTTTATTTTTTCTTTTTATTTATTTCTTCTCTATTCACTCTATGCTTCTTAATTTACTCTTTAATACTACAATTCAAATCTACCCGTTAAAGCAAAATTCTAATATTCCTACTTGACCTCTTGCGAATTATGAAAAACACACTGTGTAACGTCTTGAAAGAACGTTGTTTATGAAAGTTCTTAGTTCTCAGGAATAGCAACGCATTTGTGACTTGACTTTAGATAGAACTACTTTCCTATACGAAATTGCTTACAGATGTTTATAAGCGGCAATGGCCACTAACCATTGGACTACATAGTCGTTTGTTAGGCTAATGCAATAAAAGAAGTAATAATTTTCAATTAAACTTCAATATTACAATCCATCAAAAAAAAAAACACACACACACACGCTTTCTACTCTCATGGCCCCACACTGGGATTTTCTCCTGTGTCGTGGGTGTCATGGACACACAAAGACGAGTACACAAACACCCAGACCCAGAACAGACATCTAAACTCATCATTCATATTTTTGTCTGGCCGGGAATTGAAACCGGGACCCACTGCGCGTCAGAACGGATTGGTGACCGCTCGGCCACATGGGTCGTCTCAAATCAAAACAAAACCTTTCACTGTACATCTTTTTTGTTTCTAGATTATTCTGTTCTTCTCAAAGTCAAGAATTCAACAAGGTCACTTGTTTCTAAGTATTCTAAGTGTTTTTTTCTAATCTTTTGTAACATAACTTCAATGTTATTATCCGTGAAAACGTTTACTTTATTTCTATTTCTAAGAAAGAAATAAGACCTAAGAAGCAACTAAAAAGCCCTAAACACACTTCAGACACTTTAAATCCTTTCAGGCGGCGGACGTGGGCGGTTCAATAGCCATTCACGCGTACGGAGCGTATTTCGGCTTAGGTGTAAGCTGGGCATTGAAAAGGAAGGAGGCTTCAAATGTACAGAATGCACCATCAGTGGATTTAAATGGACCCAGCTATGTCTCTGATGTTACTGCTATGATTGGTAAGGCTTATATCTAAACAAAGTTGTTAACAAAGGAGAACTTAATAATCATTACAATACCAAAAATTAACGTCCAATGAAGTTCTACGAAACAGTAGCTTTTTGAATAAAACCGAGCAAGTGCGAGTCGGACGCATGCACGAAGTAGTCCGTACCATTATCTATAGAAAACCTCAAAAAACAGCCTGCCTTAAATATATAAGAGGGCTACCATTTAATATTGATGAAGGTACGGATCCCTTCGCGTGCGAGTTCGACACATACATGGCTGGATTTTTAAATAATGATATATTTTTTAATTTCAACTTTTGTTTTGGACAGGATCGATCTTCCTGTGGATCTACTGGCCATCTTTCAACTCTGCTCTAACGCACTCCAACGTTGAATATCAAAGGGCTGTTGTTAATACATATTTGTCCCTAGCATCTGCTACAGTGAGTATTGTGAAAAAAATATTGTTTCGGTAAATTACAAATAACATAAAAGCATGTTCGATAGTGGAGACCCCACAACCACACCTATTTCTAGCATGAAGCAGTTCTTACGTTTCGGTGGAAGGGTGTGGTTGCCGCCTCACTCATAAACGAGACGACCACCTCAGTCCTCGGTAGGAGTAACATACCTGTGATCGACTTCAGATAGACCGTCTGTTCTGTATGAAGTTGCTTACAGATGTCCATGGGCGGCAGTGGCTACTTACCATCAGAAGGACTCTGCATGCTCGTTTACTACTTCATTGTGATGTGAAAAATGTATATAATATATTTATTATTTCATTGGAAGTACTTTGTATGATGTATAAGAAAACGAGAGCATATAAGGTTTAACTGCATTTCCATAGGTGAATACAGATTTTCTCTCAAAATGAGAAGCTCAAAGATAATGTTGACTGAGTAATAAAGTTGTAAAGAACCGATTAGGGAAGGTCAAACTCGTTACAAAATAAGCTGTTAATGTTAACAAAGTCAGAAATTGTCTGTAATATGTACACGTACTTGACATTAAAAATATTTTGCTCTGAATCTGTCCATATAGTACAGTCATTAGCGCAATGTATATAACAAATTTTATTAATAGTACCGATTCAGTAAGGAGCTTTTGTAATTGGCACGCGACTTTCCGCAACTTGCTGGAAATACTATCTAATTTTAAATCTATCACCTAATACAGAATAAAAGTATACATTTAAAACTCCGTTCCTAGGTCACAAGCTTCGTGCTCTCATCACTCGTGAGCCACCATGAGGGCAAGTTCGACATGGTGCACGTGCAGAACTCGACTCTGGCGGGCGGCGTGGCCGTGGGCTCTGTATGCAATATGCATATCACGGCGGGAGGAGCGCTTACTATCGGCATTGGTGCTGGTGTTATTAGCGTGCTTGGATACCGTTACCTTACGGTAAGATGAATTCTACTAATTCGCCATATGCTGATGGCAAGCGATGCTCTTTTTACCATCATCCTTGTAGCATCTGAGTCAAGTTATTTTCAGATATTCAGTTGAATTTAAGTAATCCGACAAGGACCTAAAACGAGCATGGTGAAATACCGTTATGGCACTCAAATATGAGTTTGAATACTTTTCCGACTCTCGTTGTTAGTTGTATTCATCTTTCTATCCATCACTTACAAAAGAAGGCTATTTATCTATTTTAATTTGAGTGAATGACACTAAACGCACATTTAAAAGTCTACAAATTAGAGGCAAGGCCATCTCTATTTACAAAATACCTATGGCTTTAAAAACCTTCATACGAGCATTGTCCTTGAGAATACTAACTTTGTCCACACTAATGGAAAATCAATTATGATCATCATTAGATACGATTCTGATACTATATATATATATTTAAAAATAATGCCACCCATGGAAAACCCAACAACTCCAAATATTATTGGGGCCCTACCTGAATTCAACCACAGATCCGTTGCTACTTCTGTAGACTATATTGAATGACTTAGTGTGAGAGTGTCTCCCTCAACTTTGTTTGTAGTCTTATCATCAAGTGACCTAGCCATATATATGTTCGAAAAGGGTCATAAAAATACTCTAATATTATAATTTAATTTATTGTTTCCAGCCAAAACTTGCCAAAATAGGAATATCGGACACGTGCGGCGTGCACAATCTTCACGGAATGCCTGGAGTATATTCCGGTCTCCTCACGGTTCTGTTCGCTTCGATGGCGACCGAGAAAGACTACGGATCAGAACTGGGCAATGTATTCGAGGGAATGCATGATGTATGTCGCTTATCATACAAAAATTTCCCTTTATTGATCTTGCCACTATGTTCCTGTTGGCAGTCATACTTCAAGTTTATTTCTAAATTGATTCGGTATATGACTTTAGTGAAATCATCGCGAAGACAACAGTGTTTAAAACAAGACCAACATATTTTATTAATAGTAGATTCTATGCAGCACTGTTTTTGAGTATTAATAATCCACCACCACTTCATTTGCAAGCTGTAACGTATAAAGAAGAAACAGCGAAAGAAACCCAATAAAATTGTAGTTGATTTGGTAATGCTTAAGAAACGCGGTTGTTAAATTACTTATTTTCCATAATTACGTAAATAAATTAATGAATATATATCTCAACTCTACGTGAATAGAGTGAACATGAGGTATTTCAGCTCAGTTCATTTGCGAAGCTATATGAAAATTTCAAATTAGTGCTGTGCTTTGGACGGTGTATTTTTGATTCAAATATCGTTACGAACAACTTATTCTTAACTATATCTAGAATAAAAAAAATGCTAAACTACCCAAGAGTAGCATCATTTAGGTTATTTCGGTTATTAATAATGTGGCAGAGGTTCTAAGAAAACTGCTTATAAATTCAAATCTCCTTGAAATGAGTCTAAATTAATAAACCATATCTATCAATTTCAATTATTTAAATTAGAGGAAGGCTACTTATTTATTAAAGTATGTGGGCCATAATCCTTTGGATAAGATATAATTATTTTAGCTAATATATACCTTAGTGAATATAAATTACAAAACAATATAAACGGGAAAATTATTGTATTACTATTTTTATTCATTTATATTCCAGGGAAAACTAACTGCTCAAGGCCAAGCATTGAACCAACTCTGGGCTCTACTGGTGACACTTGGGATAGGAATCGTTGGAGGTGCAATCACCGGTAAGAAATAGATTACATAAACGCATTCTACATTCATAGCCCCACAGAAGGATTCTGTCCCGTGTCGTAGGTGCGATGGACACACAAAGACGAATACACAAATACCCAGACCCAGAACAGAAATCTAAACTCATCATTCACATTACTGTCTGGGCGGGAATCAAACCCGGGACCCACTGCTTGTCAGACCGATATGATGACCGCTCCGCCACGCGGGTTGTCAAATCAAAAGATCACAGGCATACTATTAATAAATGACAACAGGTTAGAGGTAAATCTTTATATATATAATCCTTCTGTACGTGTGTATGACACTGAACTCCTCCTAAACGGCTAAACTGATTCTAATGAAAATTTGTGTGCGTCCTCACTACTTCACGAATGTCAAAGGATGCCATGCTTGACTGCTAATTTTTATTGGAAAATATGCTAATTATAACTTGAAAAATGTGCTGCTCCAATAGGGATGGGTTGGTGACTAACCCGTATTCCTATTTTATAATATTTTTAAAATCATATTATTTTTTATTTATATTCATGTATATTACATTCGTTCTTTCCATTTCATAGTTCTATCGCACGTCTGATCCTTAACTTACAAAATCGCTTACCTGTACCCAACTTTACCAATTCCATTAATAGAACGGACTTCCAATAACAATACGAGTTTGCCCGAATACTTCAGATCAGCAGTCCCTAAATGCTGGTCTAAATAATAAAATACGGGACAAACGACATTCTATTTAAAGGGTCCAGACTCCAGGCTCAACTTTACAAATTACTCGAAGGTTAACGGCCTGGATTAGTTCTTAAGGCTCTATATAATTGTCCATTAGTACTCCTAAGTATGATTAAATGGATGCTTTGTTGAAACAAACACGCAATATCGTTTTTTGTTTGTGCTTTTGATGAAGGTTTATCAACACTGACAGCTATGGTGTTGACCTAACGGTAAATGGCATGACTGAGCTCTAAAACGTGAAACTGTAAGTACTACAAAATAAAAAAAGGAAATAATAGAGGAACGTTGTCATTTGCCTAAGAAACGGACCATAGCTTAAACAAATTAATATAGACAAAATATAGAATACACATAATAATCTTGCGTACTTACGAAAAATCTTATAATATATTAACTTGTTTACTTTTATACAAGACCGACAGTCGTTTCTTAGAATACATTTCCACTCACGCATGTTTACACCCCTAGAGCAGTGATAGCCTAATGGAGAGCAGTGATAGCCTAATGGTTGAAAATTGGACTCTCAATCGAGGATCCGGGGTTCGAATCCCAGGCACGCACCACTGATTTTTATAAAATTATGTGCGTATAAAAATGTAATTATCACTGCTTTACGGTGAAAGAAAACATCGTAAGGAAACCTGCACATCTGAGAGTTCTCATAAAAAAAAGTGTTTTCAAAGGTGTGTGAAGTCTACCAATTCGCACTTGGCCAGCGCGGTGGACTATAGCCTAAAACTCTCTCACTCTGAGAGAAGACCCGTGCCCAGCAGTGGGACAATAATGGGTTGACGACGATGTTTACACCCTCAGGCGTAACCCGCTAATCCCTATCACTATCCCACTATAAATTAAATCCTAAAAGTCTCTTTGCAACCAGTGTAGGCACGGGTTTAGAACAATCGGACGCAAATGGAACGCACGTGCAGGCGTAATTACACGCGTGACAACAAAAGCGTTTTTAATCAGTAAATGAACAGTAGTATAAAATTCAAATTTGATATTCGGCATATTCTAAATCATAATTTTATATTTTTATTGGTATTTGGCTGTGGTTTAATGTATGTAATGTATGTATTCTGTACGTAGCCAAAATAAGCAAGACGTAAGTTGAAGGTTCAAATCCTAAGAAGGGGGTTAGCAATTTAGAACTTTTTCTGGTATCATGTATTCTACTCCAAAAACCTTTACAAATAAACTGGAGGATGCTCATAAAATGTCTTTTACCGACAAAAGTGAAGTAGATACGAAAGCATAATATACTATTTCGATAACAGACGCCCCATACAATATAGGGATGAGGTCTTTTGTTTCGGGCCTTATAATAAAGTAAGGGACAAACGATACTCCATTCAAAGGACCAAGACCTTAGGTCCTTTGCTAATACAATAAATTGGACGAAGATCAACAAGAGCTAAATTATTGTAGGTTTTGGCACAACGTATTACACAAAACACGTTGTGTACTAAATAAATAACGTTTTCTATACTCTGTACATAAGCTTACTAAAGTTTCCTGTATTTTGGTGTTATGGACCCACACAAACAAATATATATATGTCGAGACCGAATAGTAATGTAACCTCATATTGTAAACTCTTGACTAATTGGCCAATCTAGCTGCTATCAAATGGTTATATTAAGACTGCTGGGTCATTAGGGCTGTCAGAATTCGTTAGACTAATTTATAATAAGACCCTGAATTATAGTCTTCTATGGTATCTTAATTTTGTTCGGGATTCTTGACATATATTATATAATAAACACTGAGAATTTCTCCATTTTTTCATCCATATGCGTGCCATTGCATGATGTCAATTCTATAAATTATTTACCAGTCATGCATCTCAAACACATACACACAAACACACACACACGCACACACATAATATTAGAAAATATATATTAGCATCTAAGATATAATATGTTCAATTATATATCGTGTTAATTAATTTAGTATATCCTAAGTTAAATTTAGTTGATAACTACTGGAAGAGCGGATCATCCTAATATAGGCATTTGGTGCTTAAAAGAACGCTGCAGACCCCTTATAATTGTAACTTAAGGCTGTATAGAAAATAAAGATTATTATTATTATTATCTCACACGCGTGCTCGCTTACATTCGCGTGATAGGTAAGATGGCGGGTTTGACCAAATCCCAGCCAAATGGGTTCAGCCGTTTCTATACTCAACACTAAGATTGTTTTTAGGGTTCCTTAGCCAAATGGCAAAAATCGGAACCCTTATAGATTCGTCGTGTCTGTCTGTCCGTCCGTCTGTCCGTAAACTTTAAAAGAAAATTGGTTCGAACAAGATACAACGTTGGCAGTTATTAAAATATAGCATTTTTTCAAAAACCGAATAACATAACTTTGTAATTCATACAAGCTCTGTGAAAAACAAACTTATGTTGGTAGTTGGAAAACTGTTCAACTTTGTTTTTATATTTTAAAACAGAGCTATATTTTCCCTTCAAGATTTGTGAATGATAATGCTACGGAACCCTTCGCCTGCGAGTCCGACTCGCACTTGGCCGATCTTTTTTCCTGTATATATTAAACTTACTACTAAATGACTTTTCATGGCACACCAAGCGTAAGATATTGGGATTCTTTATATTTGAAAATTGTTTTGGCATATAGAGAAGCAATTAGTTGTTTATAAATGAAGAAAAATAGTAATTATTTACTGTATAAAATTACAGACCTCATAATTGTACTAAGCTACTCAACAAATTACGAAAAAGACAACGAGGACTACATTAATTTAAATTTAAGGTCAAAGTACACGACAGTTTCCATTAGCCGTCTAATAATGAAATTTTAGATTGACTTTAATTATTTTCCTAGGTATTATTTGACTTAATGTTCTTATGAAAAAAATATAATATGGAAGTAGTAATCAAGCATGCAGTCCACCTCATGGTAAGTAGTCATTCGTCGTCATCAACCGATTACTGTCCCACTGTTAGGCACAGGTCTTCTCTCAGAATGAGAGAGTTTTAGACCATAGTCCATCGCGCAAGCCAAATGCGAATTGGTACACGTCAAACACGTTTAAGAACATTTTTTTAAGAACTCTCAGATGTGCAGGTTTCCTCATGATATTTTTCTTTACCGTTATACAGTGATAATTAAATTTAATACGCACGTCATTTTCGTACGCACATCATTCGAAAAATCATTGGTGCGTGCCTGGGATTCGAACTTCGGACCCTCGATTGAGACGCCGAGTTTCAACCATTAGACTATTACTGCTCGTCATTCACTAACCCAGTTCTAATTAGAGTTCTAGTTTAGGCCAGCCACAGGTGCTAGCTACTAATTCTTAAAACCGACTTAACTTATATATGTGTGTATATGATATATCTTGATAACTGCAGAAAGCACGTCCAAGAAATTAATTCTCCAATACTTTTCGAAAAACAGTTACTGGTCCGATTACGTCAGAATTTAACATTCCGATGCGGAATTAAGTAAACGGTACCGGAAAAAGTAAGAAAAAAGGTGAAGTCGTGACCTCATGTTAAATGGCGCAGAGTCACGCGTTATTCCGGGAAAAATCTAAAAATATCCACCACCATTATACGAACCAAATGAATAGATAATAATATATTTGATTTATATAAAGCCTTATCATATTATCTGTTTACTTAGATTGAGTATGTGTATACTTGATGATTTTTTAACAGATTGATCTGTATTTCTTCCCGAAACATTATTGAACAATATTATAGTAAAGTTACTTATGCTTATTATACTTTAGTTTTTACAATGTTCTTCTTACAAAGATCTGTTATTTATTAATATTCTTTACTAATGCGCTTTAATTAAGGTGAAATAATCAAGTGAGCATAAAATGCATAAGCAGTGATTGTCTAATGATTTAAAACCAATCATCTCAATCAAGAGTTACGAGGTGTGAATCTCAGACACACGTCATTGTCGAAATTATGTGGGGATTAAAAATTAAATTCAATAGCCTTAATGACATCCTTAGAAAAGCTACAATGTAAGTCCTTTAAAAAAATCTCGTAAATGTAAGAAATCTAATAGTTTAAATTTAATCAATCCACCAACCAACGAACTATGATCTAATCCCCTTTCGACGATGAAGACTAAATGCATGAACTTAGTACATGCATTTAGTCTTCATCGTCGCTTACAAACTATTAGTGCTTACAAATCGTTGCTTACAAATAGATCTGGTCACTACTGAGCAGAATTTCCAATTTATACTCTCAATTCTATGTAATATACCTATGAATACTTACAAATGTATAACGTTCCTATAAGTGTATAATATAATTTATAGATGTATGTAATATCGTTTGATGGTCACTCAATCGAGTCCTTTCAATACGTACATACGTGGAAATCAAAGGCTTTGCTCCTTTACATCGTTACTTATAAAGGGTTCGTTATATTAGAGATAAATTAGTGAGCAATATTGAAACCAAACATGAAAATTTCATATAACTCCATAGAGACAATAATGCGATATAAATTTATTAAGGTGGTAAAGATTGTATAGAACCCTCAGCAGTTCACTCCAGAGACATTAATACCACACATATTTATTGATGTGAAACATCTATAGGCGCAGGTAAACCTGATTGTTGGCGTGGCGATACTTGCATGTATTTATTTAGCGCCATCTGTCGGAATATGGTCGTAACTATTAAGTATCGAATAAAATTAAGCGGATTGCAGAGTTAGTTCCACTAAGTGCGGAGTGCTGTTCGTAGATGGCGATATTTTCATTATGCTACATATTTAGTTCCTGTCGCAATCTTGTATTTTATTCACATTACTTGCACGACAGCATTTGTTTTATGTACATGAATTCAAACATTTCGTGAATTAACAAAATATTTTCATGAAATATGTTGAATTGTTTCGCTGCAAGGACTCAATGCCGTACTAAGGCGCAAAACTGCTCTACGGACCTATGTTATTTTGGTTATGATCTTACATATCTCGAGACATACAAGATGAGGGTACAAAGCGTTATACAAGTGTAAAAGCAAAATTTAGGAATTCCTGCTTGATCTTGTGATTGACCAACGAAAATTTTACTTATTTAAGCATAATTGAATAATGCAAGACTAATATCTGCAACCTCATATCGAAGTCCATTTATTTTTGGGTTTCATAATATCGCTTATTTGGTGCAACATCGTCGTTAACCTTATTATATTCCTAATTCATTTACCTTATCAAATTAACGTTATTATTATGTCTATGGCATGCGAGTTTTTTAAACATAACCCTGCAGCAGTTTGTAAATAACATTTTTTCTCACAATTAATAAAATATTTTTATTTTTCCAAATAATAACATTTCTTGGTACCAGTGCGTTAGCTCACAACATTAGATTATTGCATTCATGTCAAGCGATAATAAAATGAACATCCAGACCGAAGCACGATCGCCCTCACTTACTATATAGAGTTGAACGAATATTGACATGACATTTATAATATAATCACTTACCATCAAAAATGATGCTCGGTTGCTGCTAAAATTTCGTAAAAATAAAAGTTTAGTATCTATTGCACCATCAATTGTAATGAAATCACTAAATTATGGGCGACCCCTAGTGAATAAATTGCAAGTGCGCTCTCGTACTTCAAAAGGTATGATAAGCTGTCAACCCTATTTCTTGGAATATATGGAAGTAGCAAGCAAGCATGCAGTCCACCCGATGGTAAGTGGCCATTGCCACCCATGAACATCTTTAATCAACCCTAAAAGGGGGCTTCCGGGGTTGCGGACGGCAACAGTGGGAGCTCGAACCGTCCGATCAAGTGACCCCGGGAAGGACGGCGGTACGTGTGGTCGCCTGCCGTCGTAAGGACCTGAAAGAACGGTG
>DWNE01002907.1:0-17704 GCA_018249875.1 Cecropterus toxeus | reverse complement strand
AATCGCTCCAGCCGTTTAGACGTGAAGAAGTAACAAACATACACACTCACAAACTTTCGCCTTTATAATATTAGTAAGATAAGATAAGGTAAGATAAGATAAGATAAGATAAGTAAACATGTATTTTAATTTTTGTTACGTCCGTTTTAAATAGGTTACTCGTTCTATAAAGATTAATTACGAAAAGTTTGACTGTAAGTAAATAAAACAAAATATATGTGTTACTGTAGGGACACACACACATGTATCTAACTGTATTGCTTATGGCGTAGGTTAAGTTTGTAATACTCGCCAGTTGGCACTCGGCCACGGTAACAAACAGTTATAATTAAAAGTCATTTATCATCCAAGTAATTCGTTTCATTATTAGTGACCTATCAACCTAACAGTGGTGACTCCGTGGTTTGAACAGAAAAGACAGTGCAAGACAGTGCCATAATTAAAAAAAAATAGACTTGTGTCCTATGCGTATCATAAAGTGCCGACTCAAATTCGTTCCGTGTATAATGTAAAATGGCAACTCCTGAAGAAACTGAAACGAAATCATTCCCGTTACTTCAATCGGACATGGCACAAATTTCGGTAGCATCAAGAATACCGGAATTTTGGACAGACCAGCCTCATTTGTGGTTCGTCCAGATGGATGCAATTTTAGCACCTCAGAAGCTCTCAGATGAGGCCAAATATAATTTAACTATTACTAAACTGGGAAAAGAGGTTGTCGCACAAGTCAGCGATTATCTACTGAAACCGCCAGAAACGAAGTGGTATGAGAAGCTGAAAGAACGCTTACTTACAATATTTGAAGAAACTGAGACGCGAAGGTTACAGAAACTAATAGGAGAAATGGAGCTGGGCGACTAACGACCTTCACAATTATTGGCGAAAATGACTGATCTGGCCCGCAACAAAATCTCCAGTGAAACACTACGCATACTTTGGCAAGGACATTTGCCCCAAGCAGTGCGCGCTGTACTCACCGTTGCCGATAATTCTGACTTAGAGAAGCTGGCGAAAATGGCGGACAAAATCGTCGAGAATCTCCGACCGCTGCCGATTAACGAGGTATCTGTAGTGTATAAAGGAACGAAGGTAGATAATAAAGTTAGTTAGCAACTGACCGCGGTGTTTAATTGACGTACACCACATTGGCGACGAGGTCGGGATACCTTTTGTTAACGCGTGTGTAAATCTGTTGCAATAATCATGCCGTACGGAAAAATTGAACCTTTCGATTTATTTTCGGGCCAGTGGTCGTTATATGTTCGTCGAGTGGAACAGTTTATCTTACTAAATGAGATAAAGGACTCGCATAAGGTAGCCACGTTAGTGACGTTAGTGGGTGATCGTACATATAATTTGATGTGTGATTTGTGTGCACCAAGTAACCCGGAAGATAAATCGTTTCAAGAATTGGTCGAAATATTAAAGAAACATCTAGAACCCCAGCGTTCAAAGTATGCCGAGCGTGAAATATTCCGCCAGCGCAAACAAAACGCGGGTGAATCTATCGGAGATTTTTTACAACAACTGAAACATTTAGCGGCCACTTGTAATTTCGGTCAAAATCTGGAAGAAAATCTATGCGAACAATTCGTGACCGGGTTAAATAGTACGGAAATTAAATCGAGACTTCTATTCGATTCCGATTTGACGTATAAGAAGGCGGTGGAGCTAGCTCTCGGCTTGGAGACTGCGGAGAAGCACGTGGGAAGAATGAGCGGCCGCAACAGCATAGGCGGTGCACTTTCCGGGGACTTCGGCGGTAGGGAGACGGCGAGCGGCACGATGGCGCTCTGCGGCGGGCGAGGCGACGGCGCATCGGCGGGCGAAGGCCTGCACGCGCTGCGGGGCGCGCCCGGCCGCCGCGCGGGGCCGCAGGCCGCTCCGCCCTTGCAGTGTTGGAGATGTGGTAAACCACATCGAGCAGATAAGTGTCGTTTTAAGCAATATAATTGTGATTTGTGTAGGGCGAAGGGACATTTAAAAGCGATGTGTAAGGGGGCAAGTAATAGTAATATCGGGAAAAGACACAATTATATGGAAAATTCCTCCGACAGTGAAATGTATAATATTCGCGCGATTTCCAGTGGAGATAGACCTTACTTTGTTGATGTTAAAATTAATGATAAATTTCTTAAATGTGAGTTAGACACGGGAAGTAAAATTTCGGCTATTAGTGAGAATTGCTATTATTCCATGTTTTCGGGTTATAAGATTATAAAAGATAATATTAAGTTATGTTCATACTCGGGCTCGCAGATTCAACCGATAGGATATTTGTTAGTTAACGCGACTATAGGTAATACTTATCAGGAGAATTTACAACTATATGTAATAAAGAACGGAGGTCTACCTTTATTGGGCAGAAATTGGATTAGAAAATTTAATATTAACAAGTTATGTAATATACATAACATAACGCAGGTATCAGATAATGAATACCGGGATCGGTTTATCAGCGAGCTTAAGTATAGCTATTCTACAGTGTTTACGGATAAGTTAGGTAAATGTAAGAAACAAATTCGATTACAGCTGACAGATAACAAACCGGTTTTTGTACGCGCTCGTCCCGTGCCGTTAGCGTTGCGCTCCGCAGTGGAGAGGGAGTTAAATAGATTAGTTGAAGAAGGATCTATTTATCCGGTGGAACACTCGGACTATGGCACGCCGATTGTTCCAGTAATTAAACAGTCGGGGGATATTCGTATATGTGGGGACTATAAGTCAACAATTAATCCTAAGTTGAAAATTGACCATTATCCCTTGCCCCGTATCGAGGAATTATTTGCAGCTTTAAGCGGAGGTCAAGAGTTTTCGAAAATTGATCTTACAACTGCGTACATGCAAGTACCTCTCCACCCGGATTCGCAAGCATGCACGGCGATTTCGACGCATATAGGTACATTTGCTTTTAAACGGACGCCTTATGGGTTAAGTTGCGTCCCTCAAAAATTTCAAAAAATTATGGAAGAGACGCTTAAGGGTTTACCAAATACGGTTGTATTTTTAGATGACATTTGTGTTACTGGGAAGGATAGGGAAACTCATATAAAAAATCTGAGGGCTGTAATCGAAAGACTGGCGGAAATGGGCCTAACTGTAAAAATTAATAAATGTCATTTTTTACAAAGTAGCGTATCCTATTTAGGCTTTATTATTGATAGGCAAGGTTTACACCCGGATATGTCCAAAATTGATGCTATTGTAAGGGCACCAAAACCAGTAAATGTAACTCAATTGAAGGCATTTTTAGGCTTAATTAATTATTATGGAAAATTTGTACCTAACTTAAGCTCCTTACTCCACCCACTTTATGCCTTATTAAAAAAAAATCAGACATGGAATTGGAATTCAGAATGTGAGCAGGCTTTTAAAAATATTAAGAATATTTTAGCAAGTGATCAAGTTCTTTACCATTACGACCCGGCGCTTCCTCTTGTATTATCAGTAGACAGTAGTGCTTACGGAATAGGAGCGGTTCTCGCGCACATGTTTCCGGACGGGTCAGAGCGACCGATCAGCTGTGCGTCGAGGTCACTTTCTGACGCGGAAAAAAATTATAGCCAACTGGATAAAGAAGCGCTGGCGATTATGTATGGAGTTCAAAAACATCACCAATTTTTATTCGGACGGAAGTTTGTGTTAAAGACTGACCATAAACCGTTAGTGTATATCTTTGGCCCGAAAGGGGGAATTCCGCAAACAGCGGCGAGTCGGTTGCAACGTTGGGCGGCTAAGTTGGCCGCATATGATTTTCAAATTGATTATGTAAGATCGCAATGCAATGGGAACGCAGATGCGTTATCTCGCCTACCTTTGGAGAATGTAAATGAAGTCACACGTATGACGAGTGAGAAACATTATTTACTCTATTTGAATGAAACTCTGCCGGTAAGTTATAAGGAAATAGCTTCCGAAACATGTAAGGATAATTTATTGGCGAGAATTTTCGGTTATATTATGTTTGGTTGGCCAGAAAAATATAAGGAGGATGAAAGGCCTTTTTATGTTAGGCGTTCGGAATTATATACTGACCACGGCTGTATTTTGTATAAGTATCGGTTGGTAATTCCACAAATTTTACAAAAAAGAGTATTAGAAGAAATTCATGGGGGGCATATGGGAATAGTAAAAATGAAGTCTATTGCTAGGAATTATGTTTATTGGCCGACATTAGAGAAGGATATCGAGTTGGTCGGACAAAATTGTGATTCTTGTCGTAATGTGCGCGATGCTCCCCCGAAAACTACGTTACATCCATGGGAATTTCCTTCAGGGCCTTGGAAACGAATTCATGCGGATTTTGCTCAGTTGTATGGAAAATATTACATAATTGTAGTGGATGCCTACAGCAAATGGATAGAGGCAGAAGAAATACGGAGTACATCGGCCTATGACACTATAAAATTCTTTCGATACTTGTTTGCTAAATTTGGATTGCCCGAGCAGCTGGTTACAGACAACGGACCCCCATTTCAAAGCGCGGATTTCAAAGAATTTTGTACAAAAAATATTATAAAACATACTACTTCTTCACCATATAGACCCCAAGGAAACGGAGCAGCTGAAAATTCGGTAAAAATCATTAAGAAAACAATTAAAAAGGCAGTGTTGGAGGGTGTAGACATACATACCAGTTTATGTCGGTTTTTATTTCAATACAGAAATTGTGAACATGTAACAACTAGGGTGGCACCTTCGGTTGCGTTATTAGGACATCGTTTGCGAAATCGATTAGATGCCATGCGTCCGAGTACAAGTGTGGTAGTGCAAGAAGCTCAGGATAAACAAATAAAACACTCGAGGGGTGTGACACGGGATTTTGAAATAGGGGAAAGAGTCCTGGCTCGGGGTTATTCAACAAAAACCAATAAATGGGTGGAAGGAAATGTCGTACAAAGAACAGGCCCCGTGTCGTACAAAATTAAAATCCCCGATGGCTCGATTTGGCGTAGACATACGGATCAAATATTACCATTAAAAAGTAATCGGTTCATATGGGATTTAGGAAAGGAATCTGAACAAAGAAATATAGAAGAAGACTCATATGTCAACACCAACCCGCGGGGTGGGACGGGTGGCCTGCATGATTCTTTTTCGGATTATGAGGACACAGAGGAGTCTTTGGCTGTAGAAAAGTCATCGGAGCAATCTAGAGAGGGCGTAACAAGAGCGTCATCCCCTGAAACAGTTAGATCTCCCTTGACGCCTTTATTGAAAAAACCTTTAGACTTAGGAAATGAGATTCAGCTCACAAATCTTAATGAGAGGGCAATACGAGCTCGAAGAAGGGATAAAACAAAAGTGATGGAGTAGGGAGATTAATTGAGTTATTGTTTTTTTTTATATCTTTATTTAACTATATATATTTTTTTTTCTTGCATGATGAGTTAATTTACTTATACGGGCCTTATTAGGAACAGTGTTAAAATACATAAGTAGTGTGTTACAGTTTGTTATTTACTTTTTGTGTGTTAGAACTATTGTATTAATCATATTGTGTGTTAGGTAAAGTTAAAACGGAAGGTATGGAATAAGTCAAGAGGGGAATGGGGGATATGGTTAAGTACTGAATGGTACATGGTATTCCTTTTGAAATAATAAGAATACAGAAGTATATGTTTTTATGTATTATGTAATAAATGTGTTTATTATAGGGGAGAGATGTGTAGTGTATAAAGGAACGAAGGTAGATAATAAAGTTAGTTAGCAACTGACCGCGGTGTTTAATTGACGTACACTACAATATCCTAGAAATTAAAGCCTTTGATTTACCACTCTATTAATACGAATAATCCTATACATCGTTTCACGCTACGTTCTGTTATGGCCTCATTTATTAAAGTTTGAATCATGAAGTTTGCAGTATAGAATCGGATAATTTTATGACGCCATGTTGAAATACGTATTAAGAAATTATTTTTAATATTTTAACCCAACGACGGTTAAATGTTTTTATTTGTTTGTATTACGAATGAAATAACACGTATCAGCTAGCTATTTATGAATCGACATTTTAATATTATCTAAGTAATTTTAAACATAAACTTTACTTCATCAGGGTTGCAATTCGCTTAAAGATTAACTTTGAAAAGAAATCCATTCCGTGTAATAAACAAACGAAAACGTAAAACATAAGTATTTATTTATTCTTTGTGTTCCACAAAAGTCCAAAAGGACTGTTTTCTTTTGAAATGTGCCTCAAAACACAAATGTTCATGCTCATTATTATTTAAACAGAGTAGTTAAAGAAGAATAAGCTATTGTTGCTTTGGCATCCTCCATATTTTATTGTGCAAAACAAAACTCATATAAGACGTTTTATGATTTTTTTACCTTTGGCTGGCACTCGGATTTAAACTTTCTACTTCTATAAAATGAATAGTCTGTTCTTCTATCATAGGGGTTCCCAAAGTATGCGCTGCGGTGCCCTGGTGAGCCGTAGAAAGTAAAAAGGGGCGCCGTGAGTTACATTTATTGGACTAAGAAGTTACTCTACTTATTATGAAAAAATATATATATTGAGCTTGTTTTAAATTTTGTGTCTATCTACCTAACTTTTAACTTGGTTGTTGTAGGTACCTATTTCTTTCAATTGTAGCTATATCAAGTAGCTATCAAGAGCATGGCGCTATGATAAAATACTAAACTTGTAAGTGCGCCGACGGCTGTAAAAGATTGCGAACCTCTGTTCTATCACATCTACAACAAGAAAGTAAGAGA
Source organism: Cecropterus toxeus (assembly GCA_018249875.1). Classification (NCBI taxonomy): domain Eukaryota; kingdom Metazoa; phylum Arthropoda; class Insecta; order Lepidoptera; family Hesperiidae; genus Cecropterus; species Cecropterus toxeus. The sequence goes on along the minus strand of DWNE01002907.1, from coordinate 10,978 downwards.
TACTCACTCTAGATTGACATTGAAAGGCAGTGGTCAATACTGTAAGGGTCTCACAATGAAAATAATTAGTTCATAGTACCAAGACCCGCGTAACGGTGCGGTCACCATACTGATTTGTCATGAAGTGGGCTCTAGTTTCGATCGCCGGCTAGATAGATATCTGAACGGTGATTTTTGATTTCTGTTTTGTGTTTGCGTTTTGTTTTTATGTGTGTTCATAGCTAGGTGGCACAAGGAATAATCCATGTATAGGGCTATAGGTGTAGAAAGCTTTAAAGTCCACTATAATGTAAATTACTATAATTTATCATTAACCAATACCAATGCGATGATTTAACATACCCGTGGACTTTAAGAGCTAGCAGGCATAGAGCATTCATGTAAGTGTCCTCACCATGTTTTCTACTGACATAAAATCACGTAATAACTAATTTCTAACTAAATAATAACATGATCGTCTGGCTAATTGTTTTGAACAAAATATTTCAATTAGTCAAGGAACTGCTGATTGGAATTAATTATATAACTTACACACCATTACGGCTGTCGAAAGGAAGCAGAGATCTCGATAATTGATTGTTGTCGAATGTCAAGATATCGCAAGTCACTGATATCTTATTAGCAAGTGTTCGGCTCCGTCCGCGTATTTTCTGTATCATATATTTTCTCCGTAGCCCGAGGAATATATCAATCACTAGGAGAATATTACTGATATTTAGTTAAGAAGTTTTTGAAAATTGCTTTTATGTTTTAACGATCATAACCTTATCCTTATGTTTAATTTTGTTGTTTACACTTCAGTGACGAATGTTTTATCTTTAAAAACATCAACATAGCATATTTTTAAATGTCAGTCACATCAGGTCTAAAAACTCACGTGAAACAATATTTGTTAGTTGTAAACTTTTTATAGGTACACCAGGTGGAGCACCAGCTGCGTAACTACACAAAACCTACTTGAAACTGTAAAATATTATTATAACTACTGACCTCACGATACGACAGAGCCTGTATAGCTGTTTATTATTGGACAAGATACGCTCATCTTCGAAAAATAGGTATACTGATAACATCAAAGTATTTATATGATATTTTACCTTAAATCAGAACTATAAATTGAAGTGAAGTAGTTCATTACAAGTAGTAGTGCTGTATGTACTTTTATCGATAAGATCAACTCGGGAGGCATGATTAATTCATTCATTAATCTATCTGCATTGTTGTAGCGCGGATAAATGTTCGAAACTGTGTTTCTACACTCCAACACAACGTTACTCTGTTGACTTCGCTTTGCCAAAACTAGCTTTGTAAATAATTAATAGCATAGAGTTCGTATAAAGTTATCAAAGATCATTTTATAGCATTTAATGGCATCAATAGCAAAACGTACGAGAGATATAAGGATATGGTGAACCATACTGCTACAGAACCCATTGCACTACAAACCAATATGGTAACCGCACCGCCCCGCGGGTCGTGAAACTATAAACTTCTTATTTTCATTGTTAGACCCTTGCCCAGAAGTGACACAATAGAGAGTAATGCTTTCGAACATCAATCTAGAATGAGCATTTCTTCTTTCTTGCAGATGTCCATTTATCAATCCATCAGCCTTTTGAGATGCACTAGATGCTGATTTTCACTGGCATGGCCTGGCCAATACGCATGTATTGATTATTACAGTGATCAATACGCATGTATTGATTACTACAGTGGGTGAAAACATTGTCGTCTCCTAGGACATCTAAAGAAAGAAAGCAAATGCTCATTTTTAACGTTCAAGCCAAAAATTTGCAGCTTAAAATGGAACGTAAAAACTTTGCGCAATCTGGTTAGTGCATTTTATCTAGTTTTGAAGCCATGCTAATACTACCGTCGTGTTATAACAAAAACTGGTAAAGTTTCAGTATTCCGGAAGACTACAGAACTTTATTTGCACACTTTAGAAGCCCACCTACTTTCCTAGCTCACGGAACTTGAAAAACTTTTATAGAGGAAAATTAGTATTTCGTATATAAGTTTTTACTTTCATAAACAGTTTGCTTTTTTTTAATAAATGTGAAGTTGAAAATATAGTTAGTCGTAACTTTTAACAATTAACAATATATACAATCAGAATGGATATTATAAAAAGCTTACTGGATTAGCCTGTGCCCACAGCTGGGCACGGGTCTTCTTTCAGATTGGCCAAATACGAATTATTAGACTCCACACACCTTTGAGAATTATTTTTTTAGAGAACTCTCAGGTGTACGGGCATTCTACCGATGTTTGCCTTCACCCTAAAGTAGTGATAATTAATGTCTAATACGCACAACATTTAAAAAAATCAGTGGTAAGTGTTTGAACCTCGGACACTCGATTGAAAGGCTGAATTTCAACCATTCGGCTATCACTCCTGCATACCACTGATTAATATACCTTGCTCCTAGAATCAACCAACTCATGCAAGGCATTTCCACTACCGGAAAGTCAGATATTACAACAGAGTAATGAAACTGGTATAGTGTAAATGATCTACTATAACAATAACGTTAGCAAATTCAGGCATATTCAACAAAACTTTATTAATTACTAAGAAAGGTAGAGGTAGGCTACCCGGAGTTTATGAAACAATTCTCAGACTTGATTAATACGGGAGCCAGGGTAACTAATAAACAGTTTTTTGCATACGGATCTACATACAAACATATTTATAATATAATTTTGCATTTTACATACAATTTATATAATTATATCACTTCGCTAACTCATTAGTGTTCTTATAAATGTAACGTTTCTCCGTTTTTAATGTAAACAAAATTAAGTATTACCTTTAAGAATTTTGTAATGCCTTAACTTGGTTATGACAGAAATAATCGAAAATAATGGGATCGAAGTAAAATGATCATAATTTGTACGATGTCAAAAAGTTTCTGTACTGCAGATGCTATAAAAATAGCTTACAGCGCTGTAAGCGCTAGTGTATCTGTCAAACGGAAATAGTACGAGACATTTGATATTAATTTATCGCCCAAAAGTTTGGAATTACAATTCAGAAAATTACGAGAAGTACTTAATAAAATTGAATATTAAAATGTTGTAAACTGTTCTATGAAATATACTATTTTATGAAAATGACCCCTAATCAATGTTTTTTTAAATTAAAAATTATACACCTATTTATAATTTGTACACCTAGGATTATTATATAACTTTATTGTTATTCTGCATGAATACGTCCATATAATAAGGATTATAAAATAAGTGTATTGTTCAATATACTTTATGAATAAAAAATAATTAAGGAAAATCTGCTAAATTTGATATACCTAACAAACGAATCAAAATTTTTGTTTCATGTCGAAAAGTTAATGAAGCTGCTTTCAGCGGCTGCCAGTGCTGCGTGTGCTGACAAATACCGCGCATCTGTCAAACTGCAAGAATACGCCTTTTAATTTATCGCAAGAAGTAAGAGAGATCGTTAATTTTTGATAAATTTGAACTTTTTTTTTGTTTATTCTAACACTTTATAAGTCTAACAATTTTAAGTTACGAGTTACTATTTTTATGTTAATAAAATCATTACATTCCCTTAATACATTCTCACAATAATAGATATTATATGTTGCAATAGTGCTTAAATTTTATTACATCAGATGCCTAATTGCCCAAGGCCCATGCTCTAATGAGAAAATTAAAAATTAAAAAATGTGAGAGTTGAATTCGCGCGAAGAAAAGTCAGCTTATAAATGAGTAAAATTATTTAGGATTTCTTCCTTCTCTCTTTTTGCTTTCAGGTTAGCAGTTTAAATAACTTTATTCCGTGTATTTCCAGTTAATTTTCGCAGTTTTTTCTTAAGATACAAGTTGACTGTTAGAAAATATCTGCAATAACACGCTCCTATCTTATTACAATTTATTTGCATATTATAGGCGTAATACGTTAAGAAATGCAGTAATAAATGCATTGAAAAACAAAAACAGTTGAATTATTCGAGATACACAATTCTTAAAGGTAAAATAAGATATAGTTACTAGATATCATATGGGAATCGTGGAATTCTTTGATTAACTACGATTTTGATTTTTTAGACTCTTCACATGAGTCTAACATCATATGTTAATATCGTTTTTTTATTTTATAGAAAAAAGACATTGTTTTGTTTTATTTTATCTTTTGTTTTTACTGTGTATAGAATTGATATTTACAATTTGATTTAATGTAATTAAAATAAATACACTTATATTGTTGTCATAAAATGAGGCTATGACCTCAGCTATTCACGATACTGAATTTTACTTGTGCTTGTATGAGTTTGATGGCAAATAAAATTTACTAATATGCGAAAGTTTCTGAGAATGGATGGATATATCATACTCTTTTACGCTGAAATGACTGAACAGATTTATACTGAATATGGCACACGGATATTATGTGACTAGAAATAACACATACCTAGTAAAAAATACAAAATACTTTATTGTGCAAAAGTTAGCATAATATAGAAACAAATTCAGTAATTGAAATACTCAACCTACTTCTTTTGTAAGTCTCAATTAAAGTGAAAGAAATTTTAAAGTAAATTAACAAATAGTACAAAATGTAATTAAAATTCCGTAAAAGAAACCTAGGTTCGCTTTTTTTAGCATTCCTAATGTATAAACTCTAGCTAAAACCTATAAAATCAACAGCATAAAATAATGTATAATTAAAGTGTAGATACAAGGAAACGGCTATAACATTTTTATCCGTTGGATTTAAAACAAAATAACCAATAACGTTTATAACGACTTCACAAGAATAAATACTTAATAATAGCAGATAAAAATCATATCGTGAAGGAGATGATACAAATATCTTAACTTGCGCCATATACCTTTCTTAAATGTGCCACAAATTTAAATAATATATCGTATTTAATATGCTTGCTGTCTCGAACATACTTTGCATAAAGATAACAAATAATACGTTTTCTTAAGGCGACCTCGCGAGTGATATACAACTTTTAAAGGGGTTACGCGAAGATTGTTGGATTGAAGTAAGGATTAATTTCAGTGCGGAAAGTTCCACATCCGAGACAAGATGAAGTTCTCGAGTCGGGAGTACAAAGATAATAGTTGAGTAGCTAGTTTAATTACTTCCCGTTTTGACGGGCGACTTCTGACGCTGGCCGCTCTGAACTTCTCTTGTTCCGCTAACCTGTTAAAACCTTTCTGTTAAGTATTAATGGGCCAATAGTGTCAATTGAAGTAAAGGCACCATCTTTATATTTCACGATGTCATTAATATTAATTAAATATGAAGATAAATGAATTTGAAGCTACCGCCATGCCTGTGTCTGTACTGCGTTTATGTTCTGACTTGAAAAGTATGGTAAAAAAGACTGATACTAGGCATTTCACGTCACTGAATTCCTAGAGGTGTCAACGCTATTCGAGCCAACCTCATGTACGATTCCAATCTTATCTATGATTCATTCGATTGACAATGGTCGGTAGCGGCCACCATCAGGTGCGCTGTATGCTTATTTTCTCCTACTATCTCACAAAAGTATATTAACATACACATAATTAATTGCGAAGCAACCTCGATGTCTAATACGAGATATGCGTGTAAAATCTTATAAAATGTGTTAAATCTTGTGAAGTAGGTAACTAGTCAAAAACTTTTTGACAAGTTAGATAGGCAATTGCCTCAATTTTTTAATTTCCACTTTAAACCCTTTTAATTTTGTCTCTAGAAATGAATGAAGAAACCTTACTGAGAACTCAGTTGAGGCTGACAAGGCAGCTCTTTAGACAAAAGAGTGCAAAGAGCTGTTTAAGATTCAATATTATTCCGTGCAAATGACACCATTGCTTTAAATTTTCGAGCGAAGAGAAATGAGGCAGGAATGAAGGGAGTGCGTCCGATTGGATGGCATATTTAATGTCATCTGGCAAGACGCCACAGCCGAGCACATCCCAATGTTTTCCTGTTCCCCCCTAATGTGACTACTTAACCAAGAAATTTTCTTATCTACGAAACCAGATATAACGACTTATTTGGAATTACGAAATAACATGTGATTCAAGCAAATTATTCCTACCCTACCATGTAGCATAAAAGATACATTGTCGCCAATTGACCTAGTTTTAATTTTCAGCAATTAAAAGCACTGACGTTTTTGGAAGTTTCAATTTGGTTTTGTGCTTGTATGATTTGTAAAAAAATTCAGATCTTGTGAATAGATAATCTGTGAATAGAGTCTTGTGAATAATTTTATGTGTTATTTTCATAATACGGAAGTAGCAAACGAGCGTGCAGCTGACTTTAGGTAGGTACTGTGTGACTGCGGTCCATAGACATCTGTAATCAACCTTACTTTATCTTACCTAAAGTTAACTATCGATGCATTGCTATCCCTGAGGACTGGGTTTGAATGCCTCGAATATATGGTTGCTCTCTTAACTCTTTCAGACCAGAACGTGTAAACTAATAATATTTCTGATATTAAGCAAAAATAGGTGTGGCAGTGGTGCTTCCGGAATCGAACCACAAAAGTTCTATCCCATTAGAATTATACTGTTTAAGATATTTTATTCAATATAAGTGAGTAAAACTAAAATGCACTGTTTAAATATTTATTTATTACTACAACTTCAATTATGGTCCTTTATTATTTCAGCCTTTAAATCTGGCGGTCTGAGGTTCGAATTCTGTGATAGCATCTGTGATTATCAAGTTCTTAAAACGTCCCTAAGGTGAGTAAAGTTTACCAATTCCCACTAGAGCGATACGGTAGTCTATGGCCTAGACTCTTTCGATTTGGGAAAAGCCCCGTCCCTATCAGTGTGACAGTAAGGACACGCTATTAAAGGGCTTACGTAAAATACTTCACATTTAATCCTTACCTTCCTTAGTGCCTTTCAAACCTCTTTACAATTGAACTAGACTTACCGATATTTAGCCAAACGTAGCCAAAATTTAGATTGACATACTTAATCATAGAATTAATCTTTATGGATATGAGCTATGTAACGAAGATACATAAAATATTTTCCTTTTAAGGACACTTTTTAAATAAACTGTAACAATCTTACAAATAGCTACGCATAACCATTTTTAAATAGCTACACACAAAATGTAAAAATACTTGTGCCTTTACAAACATGAAGAATTAGATTATAACATTTTCTTTTTACTCGAGGCCCCAGAAGTAGGGTAATGTTTTTCGGGTACGTATGTACTTTGTTAACCTTGTAGCCTGAAGGCCGTCAAATTTTGAAGTAGGAGATGAAGTTAGATTTATCGTCGTCTTAGGAGAGTATTGTTATTATAAAGCCTACATTTATATAGAACTGGAGCCGACTAGAAGCGTATTTATAAACAATGTTCCTGTGTAACTTTCGTTTCGAATGCTGTCAATTATCTTTTACTATATGGTTTAGCCTAATAAGGTCGAAAACAATGTCAAAACTGTTTTTCCCATTTATTCAAAAACCATAAAAATTAGACAAAATAGTTTCAGTGAAAATGTGGAGTGCTTAAAATTTTAAATAACAAAGGTTTAAGGGCTTTTATCATACGATCAAAATTAACTGAGTTAGGAGGAGAGACGAACGTAAATTTAAAAAAATCGTAGGTAGTACATTAATAAGCGATCATTTCCACCAGTTCAAAGAAATATTCAGATACATTTTGAAACATAAAAGCCAAATTGTTTGAGAGGAGAGCGAAGTACCTAAGTAACTATTGATTTGAGTTTGTATTGAGTACCAGGACTATTCAGTTCTGGTTTTAAAAGGGTATTGCGTGCTCTGACCCAAAAAGCTTTCCAGGTATGTCCCACGGGATACTTCAGCAATGTCATGTATTTCAAAATTCGTATTATGTCATATGAGCACTTGAACGTAAAAAATGACTAATGAAGATTATTTAATGACAATTTACTTAATTTGCCAGGCTAAGTAATAGTGTGCAGAAATTTTAAGAGCAGCAATCTTTACTTGTTTATACAAATTAAAACGTAATATTGCTACATACTACTACACTTAGAACTAATAGTCCGTGCTCATTCAAAAAACTCGAAAAATTTTAGGTCAATGGTTAGGCTCCCCTGATTTAAAATTCAGGCATATTCATTTAAGTAATTCGTAAGGGTCAATATTTGACCTAAGCTGTTTTGACTAACGACCCAAGTTAAACAAAGCTTGTAAAACTCCTAATTTGTAAAATGTTGCAAATAATATATTTATTGCAAATCACAACTTTCTATGTGATGTCAAATTCCATTCCGTGATTTAATGACACAAGGGTACATTCGATAAAAAAAAATTCTAATTGTTAAAATCATACAACAACTTTACGAATCATTCGGTTTTCGGCTTTAAATTTAATACCACTGAATGCAGTCGCCACAAATTGAGTGTGTATGTGTGCGTAATACGTATTTATGTACTCAACTTTCTAAATCGGCCGAATTCACCAAATTCTCGCTTTAAAACATTTTGTTAAACATGTTTCAAAAATGTTTTTCAGCCAGAGCTGTAGATATAAAGTTTCACGATAAGTAAAATTACACTCATGAAAAGCCATTTAAAAGTTACTTTCAAATATTGAAGTTAACATTAATATTACGCTATGAACACGTGTTCAAAATTTTAGCTTAACGGCGTCCCGGGAGGGCGTGTAAACATTCCATTGCATCTAAATTAGAAAAGTTTCGAAAAAGAAAGAAGAAAAGCGGTTGCTACACTCGTCGAAAATCACTTCAGAAGCCGAGCTTCTATTATTATCTTACTATTGATTTATAAACCTAAGAAGGCAATTACAAAAACATCTATAGGCGTAATGCCTAGCTCCACAGAACTGAAAATCCAATTTCCATTTAGCGCGGCGGAATCAAGATCTAGACAACGTTTCCGGGCAGGTACGAGCCAATTAAATCGGACTTTACTTTGCTTAGATTCAATAAATTAAAAAAAATCATATTAATATTAGTAACAAAGTAATATTTAAGTTAATCCTTAATATTTACATTTGGCAACTGGGTCCTTTTAATATTTACATTGGTAAGGTGTTAGATTATTTCGTTTCACGCACCATCGCTCACTTATAGCTCTACTTGACAAATAAGTACTGTATTTTGGTTTAAAGAGTATAAAAAATAAGCAATTTATAAACAAAAAAGTATGTATAACTTGACTAGGTACAGGTAGAAGTACATTCCATTTTAAAGTTCTTTGTAGGTATCGGTAAAATAGCGGTAAAGCCATAAAAGATTTTTTTGTTAAACTTTGCGCAGTTCCTTACTTTTATGAAAAACCTTAAATTATTTTTACCCTTGTATTATCTTTGTACATAACTAACAACTTTTCCAAACTATTCAGTATAGATTGTTCCAACATCATCGTCGTCAGCTTATTATTGTCCTACTGCTGGGCACGGGTCTTCTCTTAGAATGAGAGACTTTTAGGCCATAGTCCACCGCGCTGGCCAATTGCGAATTAGTAGACTTCACACACCTTTGAGAACACTTCTTTTAGAGAACTCTCAGATGTGCAGGTTTCCTTTCGATGTTTTCCTTTACCTATACACGTCATTCTTGGAAAATCAGTGGTGGATGCCTGGGATTCGAACCTCGGACCCTCGGTTTAGAGGCCGATTTTAAACCGTTCCGCTATCTCTGCTCGTAGTACCTACATATTTAATGTAACGCTTATTTTGTCCTACGGGTTTTAATCCTCGAAAGGATTCTTTAATAAGCTTCAAAGAACTTTCGCTTAAAAGGCCGTTCGTTAAATGAATCTGACTTTCTTTGTGGGAAAAAAGGGAATCCCTAAAAGACTTGGCCATTCACATCAGTCCGTTTACTCCGGGGAGTTTAAATGTTATGAAGACGTCGGGCCTCTGATAAGGAAGACAAGAAAAAAACTGCGTCATAAAATTTTGCCTTCATAAAATTGGTACATAATCTAGTTTCTACGTATTTGGTTGTAGGATGGTATTATTGTTTAGTGTTGGCCTATTTTTTTATATTTTCGTAATTTGATCCGGATAATCAGAATAATTTCATTATTTTATAATAGTAATTGAAACGCAATGGGTTCGTTGTCCGGTGAGGAAAAATTGTATTAATTCAAATAATTCAAATTCATGTAGTGTGGGAGTATGAATGTTGTAACAGGTACGTCATATACATTAGTTATGCTTTAATTGATGTATTTTTTCGGGGTTCCGTACCGAAAGGATAGAAACGGAACCCTATTAGTACGACTGAGCTGTCCGTCTGTTCGTCTATCAGTCACTAGGCTGTATCTGATAAACCGTGATAGCAAGACAGTTAAAATTTTCACAGATGATGTATTTTTGTTGCCGCTATAATTACAAATGCTAAAAAAATACAGACGAATTGAGAACCTCCTCCTTTTTGGAAGTCGGTTAAAAATAGAAATAAATAATATTATGCCCCCCCCCTCGTAATAATTTATTTCTATTACAACAAACGTTATTATGTTGCTTGATATTGATAACGGCAACAAGTAGATGCTTGAAATATGCACGCAATATTTAGTCATATATTCTCTTCAAAAATAAATAGTTAAAGTGAGATAAAATAAAAAAATTTGCCCTCCTTAAATATTTATTTTTCCACCATACAACAAACGTATTTTTTCCGTTTTTATAGATACCCTTCATGTACGGAACCCTTCATGCGCGAGGCCGACTCGCATTTGACCTGTTTTTTTTGTCATATTTTACTCCTACATATTTGAAGTTTATATTGTCCTGAAATCTCCAAGAGACCTGTAGTTTTCACTTCTTTGCATTGTCTGGGTGAAATATCATTTAGGGGTTATACTAACAAAGTGTTTAGATGATTTCTTAATTGTTATAGTTATTATTAACTAGCTGAGCCCGCGGTTTCACCCGCGTCTAAAAGAAATGGTAGAACCAATGTAGTTCGACCGGGAAAGTACCACCGCCCCACCTATTTCTAGCGTGAAGCAGTTC
>DWNE01002906.1:0-17713 GCA_018249875.1 Cecropterus toxeus | reverse complement strand
AATATAAAATGCCAGCTTATTCCCGCGGCTCACCTTCTACGAATCCGTTTCTAATGGTTATAAGTATCCCAGGTCTTAAAAAGTGTGTTGGTTAAAGTTTAGCGAAATTAGATCAGTAGTTTTTACGTGAAAGAATAACAAACACATGCACCCTCACAAACTTTCGCTTTATTAAAGTTAGTATGAATTTAATGCATTTCTTTTCGTTGAATTATTATATATTTATGATATATAGGTACAAGTAACGACTTATTTTGACGATTGTACTGGCTCCTCCTGGTACCCACATAATAAAATAAATAGGCGACGAATCACCCATCACCGTGTATCCTGTAATCATTTTATACGGTGCACGTTCTACGGGAAACATCCTTTGGCCTGAATTTAATGTTAGTTCTCTGTGATACTCCAATCAAAGCTTTGCTGGTTAGAAGCAGCTTTGTACCCTGAGCATCCAGATCTAGAAGTTCCTGTGTCAACATTTTAGGTAAGTCCAATCCATTGATTACAGTACCAAGTACATATTATACTTAATATAAATACCAAAAAACAAACATTAAATTTTATTTACCTTTCTTAGATCCATAGATAGAGTACTCACATCAATCGTAATAGATAGGTACTATTAATGTTAATGAAGTTCTTACACACTTCATTCGTTTTTAATTTTATTTTATCTTGGCTGTGTAACCAAAATATTTTTGCCTATTGTATAGACTAAATATAAAGTCGTTCTATGTTTTTAAAGATAGTTGAATCTATGTTTTTTTTTGTACATTAAAAACTGAAAATTTAAGCTTTTCAATGCTGTTATCACAGAGTACATTATAAATTGTTATTGTGAAAAGAAGATAATTCGAAACAATAACTTTAAGTGTTGTTTCTCTTTACAGGTACTAATTTGTACCGAATGTTTGCAATAACTCGAAATTAATTGTAATTTAGTTTAATAAAAAATTGATATGTTCTCTTTACAGTTGAGCAACACATTTGGTTATTTGTTTTATTAAAGTCACATTACATTAATATAAGGATTTAGGTATCCACTACCCACATTAAGTAATGTGAATTCAAATGAATTGTAAATAACTTTTCACTAACCTATGTGGTTTAGACAAAATATACATATTGTTTTAATAGGCAAGCATATTGATAGTTTAGAATTTCACCTTAGCATCCCAAAATGATTAATTTATTACCTAGCATCTCAATAATAAACATTATATTTAGAGATACCTACCTATTATCTGATTTATTTTTACTTATACGCACACTAATTCCATTAAATTAGTAATAAATAATAGATCAAACAGTGCTCCTTACTTTTTAATAACCCAAAATAGAATAACTGATCATATACTTACCTATGTCTAGATATTATTGTTATTATTATGACTTCCTCTTATTTTTCGTTTGTCTAAGTAGACTAAAAAACATCACAACAAAGCTACAAAAATAATCAAGTTTTAAAATAAGATGTCCACCAACTAGTTTCCGCGTGTTACACTAAATTATCAAAATGCGTGTAAATACCCAATGTTAAGTAAATACCCTAGGTACCTTTATTCAAACAAACGTTTTATAAAGGTCACAAAAATATCAAAGGAAATTACCTACTGGAGAAACTGCGTCATTTTTGTATAAACGCATGTAACGAAAATATTTATGTGAACGGAATTCCAAAAAAACAAAAAATAACAAACCGGATAACCACTAAACGTTTTTTTTCAGGCGTCAATACTTTGGCGCTGCAAGTAGGGTTGCACCCCTAACTTTATTATAAAGTTTTTTACTTACTTTATCAAGAAAATAAAATCCGCGAAAATAAGTATTTGATTTTACATGATCTGGAATTTATTACATTTCGGTCTTACGCATTATTGTGGGAAAAGAAAAAAAAAACACTTTACTAAGGGGGGCGATAGAATATTTAGATTTGGCGACGTTATTTTTTTCATGCCGAACGCCACCACGCACCAACGTAAAAGTTGCCTCGGACAAAAAAAAATATTTTTAACTATGTACCTACCTTTTATAGCAAATGTAAGCTGAAAACAGATGGGAACAGCTTTGAGCGTCAAAAACTAATAAAGGAGCGCTGCAACTTTTAGCGAAATTTGCTGAAATTCGGTCAAACCTGACTCTTATTTATTTGCTCCTATTACGCCGCCAAGTATCTAAATAGTCCGTGGCCGTCGTTGTACCAGATTACGACTTACTGTTTATAAGAATGCTTAGTTATTTTGTCATGTAACTAAGGAGATTTAGAGTACTTAGGATATTTAGATTATTTGGTCTAATTAGGATAAAATACTACTTAGGACTTTTTTCTCGTTTCGCGTAATTATGTTCGTTTATTCCTTGTATAACAAATAAAAAAGATAAGAATTCCATTAAAAACGTACCTTCAGTACGTAGCCATATCATGACATAGGGTCGTTTATAATTGTATGTAAAATTAATATTCATAAACATGCTATTAATTTTACATACAATTGCATTACCTTTTTAAATTATAATATTATTTTTGATATACATTAACCACGCCAAAAGTAAGGCCTGTTCATAATATACCAAAATGTATGATGCTGCTTAACAAATATTGATAAAATATTAACTAACGCAACCTTACATGGGGAACTTTTTATGATAACATCATATTTTGATTGTGCCTAAGAACCTACTATCTGTTCGTTCCATTCTTAATTAATGTTATTGTACTGCTTTTATATACATATATTGAAACTATTTATAAATTCACTCTTTATAGACATGGTATATACCTCCTTTCACCGATCGTAAACGTAATTTGCCACGGAGAAGGTTATATTGCGGTTCTGGAACAAACCAGCTTTTACATAGTCTTGTTATGTATTTGAAATTAACTAGACAATAATGCCGGTTCAATTGTTTACGAACACTGACTTAAATACCTTCCTATAAATTTTGCTTGCCTTATCTAATTATTTTAGATCCTAAAATGAATAGCATTCAAGTTTTATTAGGTACCTATTATAAGGTAAGTAAGTAGATAACTATAACTTTGTTTAGAGGAAGTCAAATCGCAACGTTAGACAAACTACTTACGTTAAGTTAGGGTTGCGTAATTTACAATTACATTTCCGGCATAAGGAAAATATAAAATGGGCCTGCTTGATGATTTTTATCGCGTTTGCTAAGGGAGGGTCCTTAACCCTCCTCCTCCATTTTATTTGATCTACAAGCCATCTTTCTAACATACTGAATTTAAAAATTTAGTAAGAACATTAAGGGTTATTAATAACTAAGGACTTAGTTATAGATAAAAATATATCTACACACAAATGTTATAATAATTCCGTAGAGTTCCCTGACGTAAAAAAAATATTTCATTGAACATATTCTGTAGTTTGTAAAAAGGAACAAAATACATTATTGCATGAAATGGGATTGTAAATCCAGATTGTTAAAAAGTATATTTTATTCATGTCAATAGTTAGTTTATCAACAATATTTTAAACGATACAAATTAAAAAAAAGAATGTAGTGTGCGCTTTCATCTATACTTCTATACTAATATTATAAAGCAGTAAAGTTTGTTTGGTTGAACGCGCTAATCACAGGAACTACTGGTTCGAATTGAAAAATTCTTTTCATCTTGAATAGTACATTTATTGAGGAAGGCTGTAGGCTATATAAAATATATGTTTGTCCTTTCTTATGTACCAAAGGGTGAAACCGCGTGGCGCAGCGAGTATTGAATATTAAAAAAGAAAAAAGGCATCATTACTGAAAATAATAATTAGCGACCGCAGAATTAAACAAATAATTGTAAATTTGAAAAACTAAATGTTTAGGTACATTGACAAGTTCAGGTACAATAGGGCAGCTTCTTTGTGGATATTAGTGCATTTCTGTCATTACCTACTTCTAGTAGTAAACATGTGTAGTATTTATATGATTTTAAGTTGATATTATCGTGGAATTGATTCATTGTAATACGTTACGGGTACTCAAGATATGCGATTTTGAATTTCTTTTTGCCGATATTTCGACCCACCTGAGTTTCGCCGCCACCCATTTGAGTTTCGAAATATCGGTAAAAAGAAATTCAAAATCGCATATCGTGAGTACCCGTAACATATTACCATGTAGTATTTAACCTATAGAAAAATACCTATAGATCATTACAATAAGCAACTTTAGTAGAAACTTTGAAACGCTTCTCTGCTTCGCATTTAATGATTTTGCATGTGTATTAAGAACAAGTTTTTTAAAGAACTTTAAAAGTAAAATGAACAAAAAACGTTAAAATCAAGAATAACTTGATTAAAACAAGACTACGTACTTGCCTACTTTTTGTTTTAAACAATAAGGGCCCGCTAAGTCATGCAGTCACTACCCACGTTTGTAGTATATAAATAAACTACAAATAAATTAATTATTAATTAGCAGTTACTAGTTATTCGCCTTCCGGATTGTTTTTCGATTGATCTTACTTGATTTTTTGCGGCTCGCATTAGTGACGCATTCTTATGTTACAAGCTTACGCACCTGGATCCGCGTACTATTAATTTTAACCGACAAATATTAATGTTAGGGACTAGAAACATCGTTAAAAACATTAAAACGAAAAACCCGACTGCTTAAAACGATTTTTTTATTATTTTTATCAAAATAGTGAAGTAAAAGTATTATAATATATATATTTTTAGATTGGTATATTTACTAGCTTTTATTTGATACCCATATTGTAGTAATATACAGCCTATGTCACTATGCAAACTGTGACGATTCTAATGATATGTCATACGTCGCAATCCGTCAAGCCGTTTGGGCTGTAGCGCGTGCCAAAGAAATGGACATACATACAAACATGCATACATACATAAATACGCTCGAAAAACATTACCCTCCTTCTATAGCAGTCGGGTAAAAACGAAAATTAAAAAAAACCTTTGTATATATATTTTTTATTTATAAGATAAGCCCTTTGCATCTAACAACGTCAGGCATGCGTGAATGTAAATAAGGTACCTAATATAATATAATCAGTGTAATAAAAAATTATGATAATCTTTTATCAATTCAATTACCATTACGCTTTGATATCCTTTAATGTGATACCTAATATGCTGTGTTGGTAAAAATATTCGTTCAATTCAATAAATGGCATCTTACAGCTGCAATATAATTAATATGTACGTTATCCACATGAAAACACTTGGATTATCCAGAAAATGGTAAAAATACTCGAAATATAGAAATCTATGTCGTACGTTGAAAGATATAATGTATAATACTACAAAGATACGAAAAGAACCCTTCGTTGCAATCTGGCGAAAATAATTTGTATTTCCCAAAACAAAAAATATTATTATTTTAAAACTCGTATACTACGTAAAATGTCGATTGAAGGAGGTTTAGTTAGATAGGTAGGTGATCGAGCTTTGTAAAGTTTCATTATTTTTAATATTACGGACATCTTAATTTCATTCATTTCATTTATTACAATTACAGTTGGAGTACATTACACGAATTACAGATATCAAAAAAGGCTTTCTCTTGAAATCAGATTTACAAGTTACAAGTATTGTTCGGTAAGACACCCCCCACTTTATGCATTTCGTTGGAAGTGTATGGGCACCGGCTGATCTAAATTCCAGATCTAAGCCTTAGAAGTAGCAACTGATTTGTGGTTGGCTTCAGGTAGAACCTCTGTCACCGATGAACTGCATGCAACTTCAAGTTTACATAAACAACCTATATTTTTCGAACTACATTTTCGGCGTAAGACTAAGTTGCTACACGCCTTAGGTATGTAGGTATATTTCTACTGTCACAATATTTTTTATAAGGCAGAAACAGGAAGGGTGGCGGTACCACCTCAGTCCAGGCACGAAGTGATTTAACAATAGGGTTGCCAACCATACTATAATATATTGTAATGTTCTTACAATATTTTTTAGGTCTGTATAGAGTTATGCGCGGGAGAGTAATAAGACACGTCTTCTCGATTCCAAATGTACTTTATTACTGTCTTCTAATATTGACAGATAATAAGAGAGAATAAATAAGAACACACCTTTGTTTAAAATTTGATGCTATAGCTTGTAACATCAGATTTTTTATTTGCAAAAATGAGATTTTGTTTTACATTGATTTTAGAAAAAATATAATAAAGCATGAGACGCTTTTATTTAAGGAAGTGGTTTATATAAATGAATAATTATCAAGTATATTTTTGGTATTTATCGCTTATCCGTAAAATAATATCATTTTAATGTACCGGCAAAATTTGTATCGCTAACTTTTAAAAACGTATTACAGCGAAGATATTTAGCAACCCTATTTAGCATCTCAATTATGATTATTGACAACTTCCAGTTCTACCTACGATCAACATTGGCTAATTTGAAACAGATATTCCAAATACAAGGTCAATGACGGAGAAAGTGCAATAACTCTAAAGTCGATACAAATTGTTCAGAAGTACCAACTAGGAAGTGAAGCAAAATGTCAAGGGCGAGCGTGCATGAACCTGACCTACACTTTACACCAATAACCTGCATATAGCTCGGATTTTTTTTATTGTCTTAATCTTATTACATAGCATTTCATATGTATTGTAATGAGGTTGTCGTTTAAAGGACAATTTTATGAATTCTTTATGGTAATGGGGACAATTTGTGTCGTGTGGGCTTGGACTGGAAATGATGCTAATTTTCTTAATTTTATGACATTGTAAGGGACAAAAATTAGAAGATGGTTAACTCGTCCGGCATAGGGTATCTCTCGTATGCTTTGGCTAAGTTAACATAAGGGCGGTAGGGCAATGATGTTCGGGCCTGGAGGGGTGCACTCTTTGTCCGTGCAATTCTCTAGGAGATTGAATACCTCCCGGATCCTTAACATTTATACTTAATAATACAATGTTAATGAAAATATTGTAATTTTATCGTAATATACTATCGAATGTAAAGAATGTATATATACCATCCCCTGTGTAGTGGGCGGCTCGGTACTTCGTGCGTCGCTTTAAAGCTAACGGTCGTCTTCCTGGTAGTCGGAGTTCGCCAGACCAGTAAGTTCACGCGGAAGCGGTCGCCCTCCAGGTGGTTGATCCGTCCGCCCGATCGGGCCGAACTCAGCACGCTCATAGATACATGAAATACTAAATACAAACAATAACTTTAAAAGCAGTTGTAATGCAGTAGTAGCTTTATTGTCCTTTAAAAATGAATTTACACAAGAAAAAAATAAAAGACCAAAGAAATTGTTTAGAGGTTTTAATGTTATAGGCCTCTACATTGTAAAAAAAATTAACGACATCCCGTATGTCAATATTCATCAATTTAATGCGTGAGTATGCCAGGTGTCAGAACCAATGTAGTTCGACCGGGGAAGTACCACCACCACACCTATTTCTAGCGTGAAGCAGTTCTTGCGTTTCAGTGGAAGGGTGCCGGCTCACTTTTATATGAGGCGACCATCTCAGTCCTCGGGAGTAGCAACGCATCTGTGGTCGACTTCAGATAGAACCACTATTCTATATGAAGTTGCTTACATATGTCCATGGGCTGAAGTAACCACTTACCATCAGGTGGGTTGCTCGCTCGTTTGCTACTTCATATTTATATAAAAAAAGTTTGGAGCGGGCTAAAACCCCTAAGCTACCCTTAGTTCACCAATACGCACATACAACATCTCGCATACAAAAATGTACATTGTATAAACCTCCCTTGGCAATCTCATATATACAAACAAAATATTTCAAGAAGTAATATCTTTAAAAATCTTCAATAATGTACCTACTCTAAATAAAAAAAATGTTATTCGATTCTTTATTGAATTTATCGTACGTGTTTGCCTCACAGCATCTTTTTGTCACGGTTAAAAACATAATCTTATTCCATATCTATATCCGTTTATATTAAATGAATACAGATTTGCCCAATCTAACCGTATAATATTATCTATATAGATATTATACATATATCATAACAATAAACGATCCGCGTGTCTGCACTACACAAATTAAAAAAAAATTAGAGGACTTCGATTAAGTAATAATTGAAATATCTATAGTTTTTCAAATGTTTACATTGAATTGAATTGTCTTTTTGTCTGTGTGTTTGAAATAGCAGCAAACTTAAATCACTGAATTTACATTTACGACATACGTATAGTTTACATTTTGCGCTATCATTTAGTCTTTATTTCATTAAATTCCATCGACTCTATCACAACTTATTTGCATTTTTAATCGCATTTGAAACTAATTGCGCACTGAATTTAACCGCTCTTCTGTTCATTTAAATTATATGTCCAAAATAAATTTCAAAAGTTAATTAGCATAATTATGAACTTTCCTACATCTTTGAGGTAATTTTAGATTCCTACCGATTTGAACGGGATTTTTATTCAAAGACATATGATCATTTCATTATTTAAATTTACTCTGAAAATTTTACCAGTCAACAATAAAACTTTCAGGATGTGTCCACGGAAAATTATATCTGGTACATATATATGTATATTGTCTGCTGTGGTAAAGAAACGTTTATATATTTTGAATAATATGACGTATTGAAACGTAATGAAGTCTTCGTCAGGACTAACTACGCATCTATGATCAACATCAAGTAGAACCTCTTCCATAAGGATTCGGTTACAATTTATACGCGCTTCCTTATTACTTCCTACGCATATTTTTCTGTAAAAAAAAGGAAACAATATATAATATGTAGAAAGGAATGTCCGAAATTGGCTAATGAGCTCAAATACAAGGTTTTGTATCTTCCTAAACCCATTTATGTCTTTCTTAGTACCCATAAACAACTGTATATTAGTTTAAAATTCTAATTTAGTTACAGTTTCGGTTTAGTTATGAAGTATTATTTATGTTTGTTGTTACGTTCCATGTAACGCATGGATGCATGCATACATGCATAATAATAACGATTCTCATACAGTCATGATTGTAAAAAAAACATTAAATATTTTTTTTATTTAAATTGAATGCTTTCGTCCAATTATTATCTTGTCATTTTGTCCGCAAATACTTCGAGATATTTGCGGACAAAACCGGCCATATATCAGGACGAATTCTTATTATATTTAATGTAGATAAATATTTTATCTTTAAGTACCAATTTAAACTGTTTGGAACGTCACTGCGGCGTAGGACTCACGGTATCGATCGTGGAAACTTATCTCTCTTTTTATAATCTGAATACAGAAGTCCAACACTCGAAACGGACAAACAACAATATTACCGCTAACAATAAAATAGTTTATAAAGGTGATTGTTGTCATTGTTGTCATGATTATTTAGAATAAAATCCGACATAGGATTAGAATAAGCTTCAGTATTTTTTCTTTTACTCTTAGATCCAGAACACAGCAGTATAAAAATGCTATTATAAAAGAAGTTATGGGGGATTTAAAGGTTCAAAAATGTCCATACATTTTTTTCTCGTACTATACGCAGAAAAAGGTTATACAACAAACGCCTATGCATCCCGTGACCGACTAAGGAATCAGGATCTTATAATCCCCCTCCTTTACATACTTCCATGTTGTGTTACAGTAGTTCTGAATAACGACAAGTTTTACCACCTTTAAATATGATTACTATCATTTACATCCAATCAGTTTCGTCCTTTGACCTAATTTCAATATGACGGCACGTCGGGCAGGCTTCGCCTTGGTCTGACAGTTTGAATGTGTCAACGGAGATAGTATCTCGCCTTCACACGTTTAAGCACGACTAGACATGCAGCTAGACAATGAGGATAATTGGAACAATACATGACGTAAACTTGAAGGCATGGATTAAGCTGTAAATTCATATGAGGTTGTTCTTGTATCTAAAGCTAGTACAGACTAACTGAGCTCTACGGTTCCATCCAATATATAAGAAAAACTAGCAAACCCGTGCCCACTTCGTTGGGCTAAAAAAAATGGTACGTTTACACAGTCATATTGGGGGTGCTTAAGTTCCTTAATATCATGACATCTATGTCAACTCTGGTCATGTCAACTCTGTCAATATATGGTCTGGTGGTGGTAGGCCAGAAGGGTAATAATCCCTGTAGTTCCAGGAACGGAATAGGGCTGCGGCATCCCCCGCTTGACGAAAGAAGCGAATAAATATACTTGTAGGTAGGTACCTACTTATCTAAGAGTTTGTATGAATTACAAAGTCATTCGGTTATTGAAAAAATGCTGTATCTCAAAAACTGTCAACCATATCTTGTTCGAATTTCATTTCATTTCATTGTTTTTTATCCAGATTTTTAACACTTTGTTTAAAAGTTAGTATGGGGGGGGGGGGCACATTTTACCATTTTGAAAGGATTTATCTCTCAAACGATGGTCTTTGAGAAAAATTGGTTTCAGAAAACTCTATGTCATTTTTGAAGACCTTTTTATAGACACCACACACGTGTATGTAAGATATAAAAAAATGAGTTCCAGTTCCATTTATGATGAGTCCCCCCTAAATTTAATATATTTTTTATTTTTGTACAAAAATCAAAAAGCGGTTTACAGAGTACTTAACTACCAAGTTTCAACTCTATAGTCTTAATAGTTTCCGAATAAAATGGCTGTGACATACGGACAAACGGACAGACATAGATGATGAATCTATAAGGATTCCGATATTTGCCATTTGGCTACAAAACCCTAAAACAAATTTGACTACCACATAAAACACTTTTCATTTAACATATAGCCTATGTTACTCGGCAATTATGTAGCTTTCTATTGGTGAAAGAGTTTTCAGTTTAGTAGTTGAGATAGCCTTACAAACCCATAATCTTATAAACTTTATCTCTTTATAATATGTAGTGTAGATGAGCAGGCGGTCGAGTGATGTAGGCATCTTGAGAAAAGAACGCTGGCTCGCCGAGATTTAAATATTTCGCTGCTAATTACTTCTAACGACGATATCTCAAAAACTATTTATCGGATTGATATAGTGTAAAGGGCATTTTTAATCTTCATTAAATGCCTAAGCTAACTAACATATTTATTTGGATAAGGATTAATACTGAATAATAGAAAATAGGTATGAAATTAAAAATTAGAACATAAAAGTGGTTACTGTAAGTCAACCGTAAGAATTAGACATATGCTGTCGCGGACTTATTTGTAGGTATTATTAGGCTCTACAACTTTTCTATAGAACTCAATCATATATCTGTTACCGTTAAAGCAGCGTTCGCGACAAATTTCCTCATTTGACTCTTTTTTCTCCGACTTACTGAGCAAATTCGACACACTTTTTATTTACCAGGATAATATATGGCTCATGTTACTTATGAATAATGTAGCTTCCTATTGTTGAAAGAATTTTCAAAATCGGTTCAGTAGATCCAGAGATTAGCCCTTACAAACATCCAAACTCACAAACTCACAAATTTACCAACTTTACCTCTTTATAATATTAGTATAGATTAGTTTTAGTTCAGCTAAACTATAAAGTAAATATAGGTAATAGATAGCGTTATAACTTTGATCTGTGATCGGTTTCAGCTTAGTACTATGCTATGTGGGTTATAGCTAAAGTGACCACTTAATTATACGCGAACCACATGACATATTGCGAACTTAGAAACATAAAAATGAAATAGATAGTGCAGCCTAGGTTCATACTACTAGATCAACAATTATCTTGTTAAGCGTCTAGAGTAGTCTAACGACACAATAAAAGAACTGCATGCCCTATAGATAACGCCTCCGCTTCAGCGTCGGTGAGAAATAAGCACGTAATTGCTGAGGTACATTTGTTGTTGAATAAACGATCTATTGATACGGACAGCTGATAAAATGCTGCATGGTAATAAAATATTTCTATGAAACACGTACCTACTAGAACTACTAAATGACAAACATACAAAAGGAAATAGATAGGTATAAATATTACCTATATCTTACTACATTATAATAGACTTAAATAATTTACACATACGTAAGTACATATTTATACAATACGCACATATTTATTATGCGTAATTTTAATGTAAGGATATAATTGAGAAAAATATAATATTGAAAACAATGCCTCTTGAAGAATTATATCAATTAAATATAAAGTTAAATTAATAATATTGAACGATAATCCGGGCGCAGTTTTATTGGCGTTCGCATTGAAATGAGACTTCGACAAATAGCCGTCCGCAGGCGTCCCCGCTGCGAAATAATTTCTACCATTTGCATTATTACCTCCAATATCCAACTAACGACCAGCAGAATAAAAACTGACATTTTAAAAGCTGAAAACTTGAGCGATAAATATAGAATCGACTCGGGATTCTGTCTGACTAATGTATTAATTTATGTCGCAAAAATAAATTAAACTGAACTAGGTATTTGTATGTCTCCTGGGATTTTAGATAAATGCCTTAATTCAAGCTCGTAAGCATGATATCTATGATATACACCTGTTGGTCTGTGCTAATCTTGTGAAGACTGTCTTGACGAGAATCTATAGAGTAAGAAGACACTATATAGAGTAACATAAACAATTTATTATCCTGATAAAGTGTAAGATTACTCCCGTCTGCGATACAAGCTGATGGAAGTGGAATCCTGTTTAATATAATTTATTTTTATAAGCGGTCCTGTCCTTTCCATGGGCACCTTAAGCTTTGTTATCTATTTTATATTGCGGGAAACTACAGCTACTTAGTTTTATAGAGTTTAAAGATTTTTTAAACTTTAAGACTTGGATTCCATTAGGTACGCGTATTAATAAAACTGATTTTGTACTTATTTTAAGGGAACTGTACGCAGGTCTCCACCTATTGTGGAGCGTGAGTTTATGCTCAGCATTATATTTCACTGAAACATTTTCTTAACGTCGTAAACTTTCAAATTTAAAATTTTATAAATTATCTACCTAAACATATCTAACTGTACGTCTGATTAATTATTCAAGATCTTACATGTGAGCCCTTGTATCGTAAACTGCGTAGCCCTACAAAAACCCACAGGCCCATAGATGTTTTCGTCGAGGCACGTACGCAGACATCATCTGCGATTGCGGCTGATGTCGGGTCGAAGCCCTTGCACTATGTTCACGGTTCACACGCCCGACTTCAAGAGGCTTTCGATTAGATTGTAACACTAGCGCCTAACTATTTACCGGCTCATTGTAGAACATGTTAACGGAAGGGTTCAGCCGGCGATTTCACACCACTTAACTGTCGTATCTCATGTTTATCTTTCGTTGTTTGATTCTCTGTACTTTCGAAATTCCCTTCGTCACCTCTGTCTTTATGGGTTATGTTTACTTTGAAAGCATATATTTTTGCCTTTGTACGCAAGCTACCAAACCCGCAGGCAATCTGATCAAAAATAATTGGATTCCTGTCTGTTGCTAAATGCTACTACTATGCTGTAAGACAGTAGGTATTCTGTAGTTTTGCTGCACAGTTGCTACAAGGTAGTAATTGGGTAAGATCCTGTATTAAATCTAACGTTCCAGGTTCTCTTACCACTCCTCATTATACATTAGGTTGGATGGTTCAATGGCTACCTGTCGCCAGGTTTCATGGCCGGGTTATCTGCCCAGTCGATGACCGCGCCGACGCCTCGCGCCGCGGCGCCCCACGCGCCGTCCCGCGCTTCCGCCGCCACCAGCGACGCGCACCCGCCGCATTCACGGACGATGCTGGAAAATAAATGGTACGTGAGATTTTCATTTGAAAGCCAACTAAAGACACCGAAGTAATTCGAAGTAAGCAATTAATATACAGATATTTGGGTATGAAGATTCATTTGAATACATTGATTTCACCGTAGGCATAAATTCCCAAATAGTTAATTCTGATATTTTTCAATATAAGTATACCTACCTAAGCAATAGGTACACCTTTAAAATGATCGTCGGAGGCTGCACGGTGTCTGATATCATCGTACAAGCCGGTGTTGGTAGTGTTTATGGCATAGTAGTTATTGGTGTGGGGCAGTCACGGCCGAGGGCAGGCGGGCCAGTGCACTGACCGTGCGGATTCCACGCTTGACGGATATTTTGAGATCACGTTGGGTAATTTGGTTTACTGCTAATTAAAAGTATACATGTAAATGTGCTGTTTCATATGTATCAGATTATTCAAACGATTTGATACTTATATAACTGTTAGAAATTATTACCTTACACAGAAAATATAGGTCTACTTGGACGGTCGTACAAATCAGATCGGAGCTAATTACAACTAACAAATTTTAAACCAAGCTTCGGTGTCGCCAGCGGTGGGTATTATTTCTATTGACTTAGTATTGTTGCTATGACCTAGGTGGGAGGCACGTTGTGTTTGCAAAAAAACTGGAGTGAAACAGAAATAGGTGTACATATTAGTTCTTACCGCCTAGCACTTGTACTGGTTACCCAGTACTTACCTTTTAGTTCAACGCCGAAGATTGTACCACCTTTCGCGATATTCTGTTTTTATGGTCACCCTATGGGTTCTGCGCGCAGGTCTCGCCATAACACCTACGCCCTGTGTCCGGAATGCCCTTTTGTTCTCATCGCGAATTTGCATCCGTCGCGATACTTCTCGCCATTTTACATTTATTTATTTTTCCCGTTTAGCTAGGTAAGTATCTATTTAAAAGATTTATTGATCTATTGTTCCGATGCATTTAAATGCAAATCCGAAAACGACATGGAGAAAACGCAAACTAATACCAAAATAGGAGTGATTACCTTGAACGTAATATTAGTAGCCGTTGGTAATTGTCGATAACCATAGCATATTGCATATTTTTAAATTACAGGCTGTATAGCATATAGCATATTTTAAAACTAAAGTAATGCTATCATACCTACTCAGTAATATTTTAACAGTAAGAAGAACAGCAATATTAATTGTAGTTTCTTTGGCGATTCCAACTCATCGTGCGGTTGAGCATATCAAGCGAAAACTCCTATAGAGCATTGTAGAGTAAATCAATTTTAGACGATCTTTAAGGTATTCTTTTAGAAACGTAAAGAAGATCACTTACTTTACAGGAACGTAATGATTTAAATAGACAACGTGAAGTTGCAAGTAGTAGAATAAAATGTAAGCAGAATGTAGATTCAGGGTTACTCGACCTGCCTGTACGTACAAAAAAATGGAGACTTTCGTTTCCCACGCTGGCATAGAGCGTGAGTGCAGCGAAGCGATCGAAAACAGAATTACGCGGCCAGCGCCATACACGGCCAGTCTTGTGAGTCTGCTTGACCTATTGAACCCGTAGTAGATATAGGTACTCTAGAAGCTTATTCGAATGGCTATACACAGTTCCTAGGTATCTTTAGGAGTTCCGCGGCGTGCAGCGTTTGATTGGCAGCTAACGTGGTATAAGGAGCGGCATTCGTACACAACATATGAAGCACGAAACACGACTATTGCACATTCATCTTTATTTATTTTTCGTTTTTATCACTTCGCGGATATTTCTGAAGTCCATAAAGATATAAAATTTACGCAAAAATGCATAAAATTAAATTTAAAGTGATAAGTACCTATGTTGTAAGTTGTATGTACTAACTTGAAATTTCCGGTGTACCTACGTAGCGGAAACCTTAATCCTCTTACATTATTATTAGGTATTTACATAAAGTAACTTAAAATCAATCAATGTAATATATGCTGAGCCGGATTAATAAATGCAAAGGTACACGAATAAACTTAAACTTGTCATGTATAGAGTAGATAGACCATGGTCTTAGTGTTTACTTTGTATTATACTCGTACATTTATACATTTCGCCAACTAAATCGGAATTACTGATATAAAACATTCATTTTAGACTAATTGTTACATTATAATAAGTTACGGGTACTCAGGATATGCGGTTCTTGAATTTTTTATTGCCGATATTTCGACCCAGTGGTCGTATTACGTGGATCGTGGTCATGACGAAACTGCGGTGGCGGGGTAAAAACGTTGACAAGCACTATTGGTACATTAACCTATCTACCCTACGTCTAGGTCGTTTTTAGGGTTCCGTAGCCAAATGGCAAAAGTCGGAACCCTTATAGATACGCCATGTCTGTTTGTCCGTCCGTCTGTCCGTCTGTCCGTATGTCACAGCCATTTTATTCGGAAACTATTCACACTATAGAGTTGAAACTTGGTAGATAAGTGTATTCTGTAAACCGCTTTCCGAATTTAGTACAAAAATAAAAAATATATTAAATTTAAGGGGGGCTCCTTAATATGTTGTGAAATAGCTCCTTTCGTCTGTCCAATGAAAAAGCTGCCACATCTACAGTAAACTTTATATACCCCATGTAACTGGGTCTAAATATCGGCAAAAAGAAAATCAAAAACCGCATATCGTGAGTCACATATTAAAACAAAACAATCATCAATCTACACCCATGCACTTGCAATATCTTTTTAACCGACTTCCAAAAGGAGTAGGTACTCAATTCGTCTGTATTTTTTTTATGTTTAATAGGTTTATATTTCTAGTAAGATTTAGGTAGCTACCTACTTAACACTAAAGTAGTTAATAAATTAACAACAGTTTTACGTTGAATTCTTATAAAGAGTATGGTAAAATGATAATTCAATAAGTTTTACTTTCAACATTATCCGCGTAAGCCGTTTACGGCACGCAGGCCCTGCGTTAATATTCAGCAGAGTTTACAGCCTTCGATGGTAGATATTGATTTAATCGCGCCAAATATGGTTCTCAATCGGTGCGCGAGTTTACACTATAACAGAACCCAACGCGTTTGTAAAATACCAAAGAAAGTATATACAATGCATTTTATATCTTATTTCTAACAAGCTGTGTACCGCGGTTTCATCTGCGTCTAAAATTTTTTAGTGAAATAAAGAGTAAATGTCAGACTATAAATATATATTTTTTATATATCGAATAAAATTTAGCGATATCAAACGGGGTCAAACAAACACCAATTCAATAGATTACAGATATTTTTTTTGGCAAATATATGCAATTACAGACTCACGGTTACCAATTTTGTTATACTTACGCCTGAATTGTATAAAAACGGGCCAAGTGCGAGTTGAACGAAGGGTTTCGTGCCAACATCTACGCCAACATCTATAAAACACGTTTGTTGTATAGTAGAGCCCTCAAACATTTTATTTTTAGTTTTTCATATAATAGAGGGAACAGAAATACATCTTCTGTGACAATTTCAACTGTCTAGCTATCACGGTTCATGACGGACAGACAGACCGCGAAGTCGTAGCAATAGGGTTCCGTTTTTACCCTTTGGGTACGGAACCCTAATAATAAGTGTCTGAAGATATATAATCCGAAGTTGCCATCTATATGATTCGCAGGTGTTAGATAGTTCGAATTTATATGAATAACAAATTATTTTTTTTGTGACGTTTTAAGTTTTTTCTTATGTCGTGAGATAGAGTAGAAGGTATAGCACTTTAATTACAAAATATCGCAAACTTACCGGGCTTATTGTCAAGCTTTTAGCAAGGGCATTAACTTGAGAACGTTCATTTGGTATACTTAAATGGTGAGTAGGAAGTACGAGGATAGAGCACTTGTTTATATTAGAACTTTGAAATAAAAGTTAAATGTACCTAAGAAAATAGACATTTTGAACATATCCTGGATAATCATGTTCTTATTTTATCGTAAAATCTATATCTATGTATATAAAAAAAAAACATGCGTGCGTACAAAGTACACATGTCAGAAGTGAAACTTCTTTGGCGAACTAATTTATAAATCT
>DWNE01002905.1:0-17714 GCA_018249875.1 Cecropterus toxeus | reverse complement strand
AAAAGCTTATTAAAACTGAAGAGTTTGTTTGGTTGAATGAACGTAATCTCAGGAACTCCTGCTTCAAATTTAAAATATATATTTGTGTTGAATAGTAAATTAATTGAGGAGGACTATCTATACTAATATTATAAAGTAGAGTTTGTTTGGTTGAACGCGCTAATCTCAGGAAAAACTGGTTCGAATTGAAAAAATATTTTTTTTGTTAAATAGGCCATTTATCGAGGAAGGCTATGGGCTATATAACGTCACGCTGTTTGTTTGTTTTTTAATATTTAGTAGAGGGTAAAACCGCAGGGCACAGCTAGTAGGCTATATAATATCATACTATATTTGTTTTTTCTTATGTCGAAGCGATAAATAACGTGGCACAGCTTGTATAGTATGTTTTAAATGAGACAAGTATTCTCATGCTGTGACGAGAACGCTTGCTTGTCAGTTAAAGATCGATAAGGATAGATCCTATAGAGAACGTAGAGTTTAATCCATTAATTACTCAATAAAGAAACAATTTAAGAAATGAACAGAACACAGTAAGTAGGCCTCGTACCCATAAAGACGAAATATCAGTTTAATGAGAAAGTGAAGTGAAAACATAACAAAATATAATCGACTGTACATCAGTAAAATATATGTCATGTATTAGAAACGTTTTATTGCTGTACTAAAGTACTGTCACTTAAGTACTTTGAAGTGTTTTGAAAACTTAGAAACTACATCTTTTGTAATAAAAAATCACTTATCGATACGTTTATCAAAACGTGAAAGACGAGAGAAAGTGTAAATGTGAACATTACCTCTAACAAGATAACCTTAGTAACCCATTATTTGTAATAAAAATCTAGTTTTTATAAACTACTTTCTACTAGCTGTGACACGCGGTGTCACTCGCATTTGAAAATGCACTTATATTGTAATTATTTTTAATCAAATTAACAAATTTTAAGCAAACTAAGACTAAATGTTGAATCGAGATACAGTATTCTAATATATAAATCTCACTAATATCAATTCTTTATATTCAATTCAGCATTGTGATACATGATTTGATGCCTTTTAAAACAGATAGACAAAAGTTGTAAAAACTTTACGATAATTTTATTGTAATACCTTGTTTTCAGTTGGCTATTTTTGTACAAAAGTGATTTACATACACGTAACTTTTTATTCTTTATCCGATTGTCATAATGTGACTATGACAACTGAAACGATTCTCATGATATAACATGACATAATCCGTCAAGCCGTTTGGCTGTTAGCCGTTCGAAAAACATTACCTGATGCACTCAGAAACAAAATTTATAAAACCTGAGCTTTTAAACGAACATCATTTTGTTATGTTCCACAATGAAATTAACAGACAGAGTGGCTGTTAAGTCAATTTTATCTAATTACTTTTTCCCCACGCTGGGAGCCGTTTGAGGCTTTTAAAATACTACTACGTAATGTTTTCAGGTACCATTAGCACTCAACACGAAACTAGGCTTAAGACGGAGATTTAATTAAACAGATGACGATCCGCGTGGCAGAGCGGTTAGACGAAATGGGATCCAGGTTCAATCCCCAGCCAGACATCTGAATGATAAATTTATATTTATGTTCCGGATCTGGGCCTTTGTCTTTTGGTTGGTTGGTCTGGGTGTTTGTCGCCTGTTGTTTCAATGGTACACACATGGACTCAGCTAAAATCCTAGTCTGGAGGCTATATGCGTAGAAAGTAATTTCAATCATTTAGTACAAACTTTTCCCGTGGCTCCGCCCACTTGGATCAAGTATTAATCCATAAACTATTTGTGTGCTAAAGGTTTTACGTGCAACGAAGCAATGAAAACAAGTCCATCCACACAAACTTTCCCATATTCGCATAGTCACACACATTCGATATACAATAATATAATTATATATTATATGTTATAGACTTAAGCGATTTCAGGTAGCCTTAGATTAATATCGAGGTCTGTGGCTTTCAAAATTATGTGCGTTCTATAAATTAATTATCACTTGCGTTTATGCGATAAAGTTAAAGAAAATCATCGTTCTCTTTCTCAAGGGTGTGTTAACGTGGGAGGGTTTTATAGAAACACATAAATTATACGATATAAAATAACAGTAACTAAGAAAAAAGAGAGAAGCAGTAACATACAAATCTTTCACGATAAGCTCAAGCAAAGACCAACAGTACAAATTATACTGATTACAACTTTAAACACCATAAATGTATGGATTTATGGCCTTAAACCGTCGACTGTCGATTAAACTCAAATCATTGGTGCTTACAACTAATAAAACTTGCACCCGAGTCGTCGAACTAGTAATCAGGGATGAAAGTAAACATCTGACCGGGCATCCGGCTCGAAGGACCAGAACGGGAATTCTTGTCATCGGCTGATATAAGTGGTAATTTCATTTAATTAATGCGACGAGTTGGAGAAGCATGGTAATAGGGCTTCTTCAAAATGGCGCCTCGGCCAGTTTCTAGGTAACGACCGGGATAAACCATCATTGCGGTTTCGCACGTAACTAGATTGCTTACACGTGGAATTTAAAAACGGGTTCCGTAGGCCGAATGGATTATTTTGCATATAAAATTGTTACATACTTTAATACTAAGTAGTAGTAATAGTAAGTTTGGGGTTTTAAAATAAAAAACGTTTTCCTTAAAATTAACATCAAAAATCTTAATTAATTATATTTCTTAGTCATATTGTTAACATAAATTTTACGTACAATATTATAAATATACCATCTCATTTAATAGCTATTAAATGAGATGGTATATTTATAATAATGTTACTAGCTAGTAACATTGTTAAAAATATTTAAATAAAAAGCCCCAATAATTAATATATATTTTTAATAAGGATATATTTAATTCATTGTTTTATATGAGTTTTCGTCAAAATATTCGTGTAAATGTATCATTATATATTTTTACAATGGTATATTTAAAAGATTCCTTATTTTAGGGATAATAAAAAGTAGTTCCTCCCCCCTCCCGCCTTTACTCAATTATAAGCGTTTAAGCAATTTTTAAAATATAGCCTATGTACGTCACTCTACAAACTGAAACGATTCTAATGATGTGTCATACGTGAAAATCCGTCAAGCCGTTTAGGATGTAGCACGTGCCAAAGAAATGGACATACATAGATACATACATAAAAACATGCGTACATACGCACAAAAACAGTACCCTCTTTCTGACGCAGTCTGGTAAAAAGGTTCTTAGAAGCAGAGATAGTCATCATCACATACAATTTGGCCGTTATCGTATGATAAAAGGTAAATAAAACTAGTGCATTAGTAACACCATGCTCTCCTAGTAACATCTATGCTTTAAAACTTCCTTTCCTAGTGACAGAGTCAGTATTTCCCACTTTACCAAAGTCTGATTGTGTAATTCGACGTGGTATAATGACTTGGAATATTGCTAATGTCTTTTGTCATCAGTTTCTATGTAGATTATGTTATCACATTTGCCATTTATCTACATGTGTCTAGCGAAGGAATCTTTGAGGTAATTATAGTTTTAAAATTAATGTTTCATATAGGGGTTGACATTGTTAAGTCGATTTTTACTTACGAGCGGTGATAGCCTAATAGACGAAACTCGGCTTTTCAATCAAGAGTCTGATGTTCGAATCCGAGGCACTGTTTTTTCTAAAATGATGTAGGTACGTATTAGAAATTAATTATCAGTGTCTTATGGTTGAGCAAAACATCGTGAGCGGTTTCCTCACTAATGATTCTTTAAAAAAGTTTTCAAAGGTGTGTGAAAAC
Source organism: Cecropterus toxeus (assembly GCA_018249875.1). Lineage (NCBI taxonomy): Eukaryota > Metazoa > Arthropoda > Insecta > Lepidoptera > Hesperiidae > Cecropterus > Cecropterus toxeus. The sequence goes on along the minus strand of DWNE01002905.1, from coordinate 13,934 downwards.
TTCCAATTCACCCTTAGCCAGCACGGACTATGGACTAAACCTCTCATACTGACAGAGAACCCGTTCCCAGCAATGGGACACTGCTGGAAGCGGATAATGGATAACGACAGATAAATAAGTAGAAAGATCAGATTTAGTTTAAAATGCAGACGAACTTTGGACGGTTTTAAAACTATTTTATCTTATCCAGAATAGTTTTCAAGTAGAAAGTATTTCAATATGAAATTTATAACTCGAAAACCGGGAATGCGAAACTTTCTGTGTGGCATTTACCATGCAATATGTTTTAAAATGAATGAAGATACGAGTATTGCACGAAAGTATTTTTAGTTCAAAGCACGCAAATACTGCATTATAGTAATAAAGACATAAAGATTATTCCGCAAGGGGTCATTAAAAATTAAATGTTGTAATACGGAGAGCATATGAATAAATTATAATATTTCAATTGAGACGCCCATAATTTTGTATAGGTACGAGTATAGTTTACAATTCAGTTAACGTTAACGTTAAGTTAACAGGTCGGAGAACCAGCGTAGTTCGACCGGCAAAGTACCACCGCCACACCTATTTTTAGCGTGAAGCAGTTCTTGTTTCGGTGGAAGGGTGTGGTTGCCGGCTCACTTTTATATGAGGCGACCATCTCAGTCCTCGGGAGTAGTAACGCATCTGTGTTCGACTTCATACAGAACCCCGGTTCTTTATGAAGTTGCTTAAAAATGTCCATGGGCGGCAGTAAACACTTACAATCGGGTATGCTGCTTGCTCGTTTGCTGCTTCATATTTATAAAAAAAAAGATAAAATTAATATCGAATTTAATTTGAACTGGTTACATGTAAAATTTCAATTATTTTAAAATATTGTTGTATAGTTACTTATGAAACTACAACTAGCATTTATTCAAATAAGTATGCAATTCACGGCAGAAGTGAACATTTATAATAAAAAATAATATTATATATATAAGCATAGATATATTTATTACTTATACTTTTTGAAAAATCCATATTTGGAGATCTTATCTCACGTTAAAGTCGTTAGCGTCATTCAGAAAGGACTACAGCGACATCTAGTTTTAGCGCCAACGATTGCTTTCGTGACGCGTTTTCGTTCTGAAGAAGTTTCACTTCAAAAATATATAAAACAAATCGACCTCAGCTCACACTTAGCGCTAATATACCTATCATTATTATTCTTTATCAGATTGAAGTCGCAAACCAGTAGTCCACCTGGTGGTAAGTGGTTACTGCCACAATCACAGATGCGTTGCTACTCCTGAGGACTCATCTTAGTATAAGGAGACCATCTGGTCCCCTCATATGTAAGTGAACCGGCAAGCACACCCTTATAACGAAACATAAGAACTGCTTCACGTTAGAAATAGGTGTGTCGGTGGTACCTCACCGGACGAACTACACCGGATCTACTACCTTTTAGTAAATACACATCAATTTTCCTTACAAGGCCTTTCCTAATTAGTATTTCAAGTAATTAGTCTCTTTACCTAAACATCTAATCCTTTATGACAGAGAAATAAACGGTATCAGTAACAGTGTTTACGTAAAACGGTGCCAAAACTTTAAAACATGCCAATGTTTTGCCTCGACGTCACGCTCAACGTTTGTACTTTATAAACACGTTTATTTTCTTTAAAGCCTCTAATTTCAATCAATATTTCATGTACCACAATTTTAATTTATTATACTTTTTTAAATATTGTTTCGTAAACCAATGTTTGTTTTCGTCCAAGACACGAAATAAAAGATAACAAGAACTTTTTTAAAATAAAACGACGCCAAAATTAATAAATTGCCAATTTCTTAACTCACGTCAAAGTCACGGGTAACTATTCTGCATAATAATTTATATATATTAAACGAACCAGTGTTTAATTTATGATTGTTTAATTTTCCTCCGTAATCATATGTTTCCGTCAAGCGCAGAAGTAATAAAAGTAATATTTTAAACTAAAACTGAGCCAAAATAAAGAAATGGAAACTGTCAGCTTCAAGGCACGCTCAACGCTTATATTACAATTCGCATTAATTTCTTTTAATGATGGTATTTCTAGTTCACACTTCATATATCTATTTTTGATTTTATGCAATATTTACGCGATTACAAGTTGAATATCTCGGCTCGAATCAAAGCAGTAAACTAGTAGTACAAATGAGCAAAAATTTAATGAAAACAGTGCCAATATTGAAAAATCAAAAAATGCATATTTCTCAGATTCGAAGTCACGTTGAGCGTGACTTCGAATCTTCTTATATTAAAATTACTATTAATTCATTTTATGATATTGTTAAGTTAACATTTCATGTATCTATTTCTTATTTAGTATTTTAACAATGCGATTCTAAGCAGAATATCTCGAAGCGAAGCATTAAAGTAGTGGTAAAAATGAGCAAAAATTTAATTAAAACGGTGCCAAAATCGAAAAAATGCCAATTTCTCAGCCTCAAAGTCACGCTCAGCGCTTGTATTAAAATGCGTATTAATTTTCTTTACGGGCGCTAATTCGAGCCGATGTTCCAGGTCGGCGTGCACCGTCTAACTCTCACTACGCTACTAACACACTCGCGCTCGGAAGCGATCTCAGTCTTGCATGCGCATGCGCAGCTTGAGCATTATGTTGAGAACGTACTGACGTGCGATTAGTCTTGAATCAGTTATGATACCACCTATGGTTCATGGTGTACATATTAAAATAACAACCGGATAGACGTATGCCATACACGTTTATAGAGATATGCTAACTTCTTCTATTCGCATACTTTTATCTCCTTCTCCCTCTCCTTTTGAACTTTGACAAGGAGGTGGAGAAATAATTTGTTAAATTATTTGGTAAAAAATTTAACTTAATAAATAAACAAATACAAATAAAAAATGCTTTATTAGATCTATGAAATAATATTTATGATATAACCATATAACCATTTAGAGTGAACATTTTTTTAATCCGATTTCTTTAATTTCTGTCTGAATTTTAATTTAAGATCAAAAATGTTGTTCTAATAAAAAAATTAAGGTAATAAAGTAAATAGAAGCTAAATTTTTGATAAAGGTAAAACTATAAAAAACTTAACTGTAATTTTATATGAAAGATATGAAGAGAAATAGACGAGGTAATCATTAATTCAATTTGGAAGATATGAAATGAAATAGACGAAGGAATAGTTAACTTCATTTGAAACATATGAAGAGAAATATAGATGAAGCGTGTATAATTCCGAATGTATCACACTATTTAAAATGTGGACACGCGTTGTAATATCTCATACATAGTTTATGTGCATTTGAAATATTGTAGCTTTCTAAGAACGAATCACATAATATAATCGCTCTAGTTCCTCGACTTAACTCATAAACGAGTAATAATACAGTTTTTTTTTTATATTTTTGTAACGTAATTTTCAGAATTATATGACATAAAAAATTAAGACTTAAATAACCGCAAAAATATTTTCAAAATCCAGATTTATTTTTATTAAAATACAAGAAGCAAATAAATAAATAAATTGGCAAATTAATTTTTGTTTTTCTTTCTCGCAATATTATTTAAACCCTTTTATGTTTTATCCTTCAAAAATAATCTGAAATTATCCATAATTTGTCTCAGTATTCGAGGCATGTCCAGAAAATAAGCGTACCTACTAAGGTTCTCACGGCTGAAATAATTTTCAATATGTTGGCTACTCTGCCTTGGAGCCCGATTCTTCCTCTCTGCAAGGAGACCGGTTCGAGGTCAGTATATTTAGAACTGTTGGTGTGATACTACATTTCGTTAAAAATATCAATAAAATCTCCCACCTAGTCCAAAATACGCGGCGTCACCCGTGATCTTGTTTGAAACAACTTCCGTTAAGGTTAATAATGAGGTAAAGACCAGGATTGTCATGGAATTCCGAAACTATCGGATATCCGAGATAAAAAAAATATCCGTGACCGTGTCCGATATAAAAGTTTCGGTTAATTTCGGATGTGTCGAGACATGTTCTTTTTAGTTTTAGCAAATAACACTTAAAATATAATATTATGTAGAAACAAATTCATTAAAAAATAATATTCGTAACGGATAACCTGAAACGGGTATGATATTATTCCTATATCCGTATTTGTGATTTGTATCCGTATTCCGTATTTTCCTAAACTTCACGAATAATGTGTTCAAAGTGTGAAGTCACGAGTCAAAAAACGGTCGTACGTGTCTTCGGCCTACTACTTTATCTACTCTGTTATCATCTCATAATTATATTATCTGGTTTTGTATATTCTGTGGGTCAGTAGGTGTATGTCACTGTCAGTAGGGAAGTCTGACTTGTCACGTCACTTGCGTCATAACATAGAAAATTACTAATAGTCTAATACCAGCGTTATCAAGTATTAAAAAGCAAAATTTAAGTTAAATGGATATTTTCTAAAATCCGCACAACAAACATGGATGCAAAAGACGTGTGCGTAGAAATAGAGAACGATGAATTCTATAGTAAATTCCTCGTCGACTCGGTTAAACCGATCATCGGCGAAAATATATCAGTATCTGAACAAGTCACTAAACTGGCACAAGGGATCGAGAAACTCACGAAAAGCTTAGAAGTGCAGGTTTTAGCGAAGCATAATGACCTTCTGACGCAGGCAAGCCACATTTCCGACCTGGAAGCGATGCTGGAGGCTGTCCGGCTTCAAGTCCAAGGTTTATTGCGTGGCGCCGAAAAACTAAAAGATCGCGTCCATACACCGTACTATTCATTGGAAAACCAAACCATCATGCTCGAGAGGGTGCAGATCACCTGCAACCTCCTCAGGCACACTGCGAAAATCTTATCGCTGTGGAATAAACTCAGTTCTGTAAAAGATAACCCCGCAAAAGAGGCGATGATTCTCTTCGAGCTTAACGAGCTGATAAGCGACTACGACTTCGAGGGAATAACACTACTAGATGATGTTCTAAAACAAGTTGATCAGAGAAGACTAGAGTTATTGTCAAGTTCCACTGAGTTGCTTCAATCTAGCTTACTGAGCGGCGACAAAGCGAACCTCCTACAGTGCTTTAAGGTGTTCCACAACTTGCAATGCACAGAACAACAGATTAAAACTACTGTAGACAACTTCCTAAATAGCTTGAGGAAGGAAATTAATAGTGCTCTAAATGTGCAAATGGTATCCATAGAAGTAAAGAAATCCAGCTCTGGCCGTGTTGCACCAGGGAAGGCCAATATCATGAACTCCCATGATTTCAAGATCAAGCTATGGGAAAACATTGAGAAGCTGTTTAAGGTGGACATCTACAATGGATGCATGAAGGTAATAATGCTGCAAAATGTAGTTACCGAGCTGCATGCTATTGGCAACTTTAGAAATATTGCCAAAAACTTTTGGTCTGACCTCTCCAAAATATTCAGTGTAGAATTAGAGAAGAGTCCAATGAATGTTAGCCAATCCGTTGAGATTGACTATCCAAAGCTACTAAAGTGCTTCAATGATCTCCTGTCCAGACTCAAATGTAAAAACTTGGAAATGAACAGGTCATATTTAACAAAATGGGAAAATGCTTTCCTCTCCAAATCTTTGGGGAAATTGCTTGAGCCAGTGAGGAGTATGTGGCATTTAAATCAAGTACCAACCATGGACCAAATTGACAATGCTGTCAGAATTATAGCAGAGGCCTTGAGTATTTCCCTTGGGGATAAGCATTTAAGCATAAGTTTGGCAAACAGTGTGGCCAAAAGCATTAAACAAATGAATGTAGAGGCTGAGCAAAGGTTGTCCATGGATAGTGATGTTGCCCAGATCATAGAACCACCAACAAGTTCTCAACAAAAGAATGCAGATCTTTGCAATTCATTATACTACTTCTCATCACAAATAAGAAGAGTACTGGTGAATATGAACTCAATGTTGCCACAGGAAAGTGTACAGATTGTACAGAATAGCCTCAAGGATATCAGTAGTCAGCCAATTCTCCAGCAATTTGCCGAATCAATCAAAAACTCTTTGTATATTATTTTGATGACTATGCACGATGAACCAGATCTAATCAGAGCTGATGACCCTAATAACAAAACTGTCTCCTGCTCTCCATACATGAAAGAACTCCAACAGTTTGTGTCTAGATGTAAGGATATATACTTGTCAATGTTTACTGAGAAATCTGCACTAAATGAGTGTTGCATGGACATCTCAAAGGCTTGCACCGAAAGATTTATCCAACATGTTTGTAATGTACGACCACTAAGCAAATATGGTCGTGCAAAGCTGCAGGCAGACTGCAAACATTTAGAAACGTCACTCGCGCCGTTAATTAATGATATTTCAGAGTTGGGTGACCATTATCGCCAGTTGAAAGCATTATATCTACTACTAAATAAGACGCCTCAAGAAATTGCTAAGAGTCAATATGAAGGCGCATCCTTGCCATATTCATTGGTTATGATGTTTTTATTCAGTCATGCAGAACAGCAACTGTTAGCGCCACATACATGTGCTGGCTGGAACGTTCAAAAGCTAATGCAATGGCTCGACTCTCATAGGAACGAGAGGGATAGACTAGAATTTGTTGCAGGTGCCCTACAGAGATACCAAAATCACGTCAGACAGAACCAAATAGCCACTTATGATGAAGTTTACCCAATACTGCTTCAGATGCTTGAAGATGGGAGAAAAATCATCAAGAAATAAGTTACTGCTACATTCATTCGTTAAAACATTTCCATAGCTATAATACTAAATAACAGAGATAAATGTTTCTCCAACAAAAAAAGTATCTTTGTTATGTTTCAAATGTTGTTATAAATTATATCTGTATGATTATGGAAAATATTCCACAATTATCTAAATAATATTGTTATTAGAATAAGGGAATACAAAATGAAACTATATAGTAAAAAATAAAATTTATTAAATAAAACAATGCTGTCTTCATTGTCGCTCTACCTTTGCATAGCAGCCCTGATAACACCGCCAACTCCAATCTGACACAAAAACAACATTTTAAGTACAAAGAACAAATTTCAATACAAAGCAAATAAAACCAAAAAGCTTTTAAGTAACAGAACAGTAAAGACCAAACCTACCTGTCATTCCTAAAACTAATTTATAGCAAAATTACATACAGAAATGCAGTGTGCAACTAAGATGAATAAATGCTGAAATCTGGATCTAAATATTTCGCAAATAAAAAAAAACGCGCATGAAAAAGCTTCTAAGTCAATGGGATATATTTAAAAAAAAAGCTAAAAATATTGCATTAATTTATTTAAACTATCTAAATATAACATACACCAAACATAAAATACCAACCAACAATCGCTTATAACTTACAATATAACCTCAACATAATTCCTATCTAACTTATAATTATACAAATAACAATATTTTATACAAATGACTATTTTTGGCACACTTATGTAATTTATACTAAAATACATTTGTAAATCCCTTTTTGCAATTCATAAAAAGTGAATTGAGAATTAACTTATTAAGTATTGTTTATAAACATCATTAACTATTAAAATAACACAGAAATATTACCTGTTTATTGTTTAGTCATGAAAGGAAAATAGTCATTTATATAGAACATTGTTCTAATATAATACAAACGAAATGCTTACAACTGAAACCAGTCTAGTATCTTTAAGTCTTTTTCGTACTAAGTAAATCTGACGAGCTCGGTACATGATTAGTGCATGCATATGGTCATTTGCATGCATGAATGACGACGGCAACTCAATGTGACCTGGTTACCGTCGCATTTTCAACTTTGCTATAAAAAAGATTAATTTTCTGATACGATTTGAATTAATAATTACATACCTAGTTATGTAAATTGTATTTTGATTTATTAATGATTATTATTAATTATAGCACTTTGAGCACCTTTTTCAACATTTAATATGTAAAATTCCAATAAATATACAAAATTATAAATCATACGGCACACTAACAAATTGACGGTAATCCAAATAGAAAGTGCAAGAAAAAAAATACAAAGAAAATTACAACAAAAAATACGTTTTGTAATTTCATTCCTGTCTTATTATTGCATTTAAATGTGATAATAATTTGTGATAGGGATATAATATGATCCGTTACTTAGCTAAATTACAAAAGATTCTTTTTGAGGGTTCATTACCCAAAGAGTAAAAACGGATCCCTATTACTAAGACTTCGCTGTCCGTCTGTCACCAGGCTGCGTCTCACCACGATAGCTAGACATGATATGAATACTAATAAAAACAGAATAAAATAACTATTTAAGGGTGGCTTCCAGACAACGAAAGTGTTTTTTATCGTTTTTAGAGATAAGAGTACGGAACCATTAGTGCGCGAGTCCCACTCGTTGGCCGGTTTTATTATAATTCACATTCTATTGCAGTTTTGCAGTTTTGTCCCGACGCTTCTTTATTAAAAACATAAAAAATCTACTAGTTACCAAATGATAATTACAACTATTTCTACAGGATTCTATTCAAAAAACACTACACCTACAACAAAAACTGCAGTTCAAAAGGTGCTACGACTCAAATAGTATTTTTAGACCTGTTCCTCTTCGAAGGCGATCTTGAAAACGTCGTCGTACGTGTTTACGAAGTGTATGTCGATGTCGTCCTTTATGAAGGACGGCAGGTCGTCGAAGTCTCTCCTGTTCTCCTCGGGAAGGATCACGCAACTGACTCCCACTCGCTTTGCCTGTAAAATTGATAAAAAAATGTTAATTTTTATTTAAACTTGTACATGTTAGTAAGATTATACAGTCAACCAGATGAGTGTTTCCTACCACCCATGGACGTCTGTAACAAATTTTATTCAGTAGCCGATCTTGCATTTCAGAGAAAAAGGTGTGGTTGACGGCTCCCTTTTACATGAGGCGACCATGTTAATGCTCAGGAGTAGAAAGACATCTGAAATGAACTACAGGTAGAGTCTCCGGCTCCAGTGCCAGCAGCGGGGTGGTCGGCGGGGGGTCAGGGGGGCGTACCGCGATGATCTTCTCCTTGATCCCTCCGACGGGCAGCACGCGGCCGGTGAGCGAGATCTCGCCGGTCATGGCGAGCGGGCGCGCGCGGCGGCGCAGTGCCAGCGACAGCAGCGCGGTGGCCAGCGTCACGCCGGCCGACGGGCCGTCCTTGGGCGTCGCGCCCTCCGGCACGTGCACGTGCAGGTGGCTGCGGGAGGACAGCGGAGGAACGTCAACGTTAAGTGGCCGGAACGTACTCGAGGTGTGCGGTCAAGATTATATATTTTTTTTGTATTCGAGGAGGGAAACCTTCGTACGGTATCCGAGACCGTGGGAGCGGTAAGTCGGATTATGAGGGAGTGCGCTGCTAAGAGGACTCCTTCCCAGTGAGTGACTGGACCCACCGCTCCCTGGTCCACACATACCGCCACCCTTCCCGAGGTCCCATGGCTAAACGATTAAAGCTCCCGCTCTTGCCACCCGGAAACCCCTTTAAGTCACCGCTTTCAATAGGTAGAGAATACCGTAGCCTTGTGCGGCACTGTCACCGTTCACACGAAACGTACATTGGACCTTTTCTATGCCCATTCGTTTCCGCCACAAAAGTTTATCATAAATATTAAATTACCTCCTATAGATATTCATTTGGCAATACAGATCAAAGAATTTTTTCAAAGAGAAATATATTCCATATTCGCGCCATAATTAATAATATTATAATATATTTTCTTTTGATTATATTGAATGTACGATCATTTTATATCTTAATTTTTTTTACTAAATTCACTTTTTGTACATGTGCACATTTATACATGCACCCTTTTTTTATTGCTTGATTTGTATTGTACTATTGTTATATAAATTAACTTATAAATAAAAATACGACACTACACATTACGCTCAAATTTAAAACAATAGGCAAATATTCTTAAAAATGAATAAGCATACATTACCTTGTATTAAGAAAATCATTCTCCGGATAGTGCTTAGCTAAATAATTCCTTGCAACAGTCAGCGCTATCCGGGCAGACTCCTTCATGACGTCACCGAGGTGTCCGGTGAGCTCCAAAGAGCCCATTTGAGACTTCTCGTCTTTGTGCGTGTTGCGAACTGCTGTTTCTATATATAGCGTGCTGCCACCTGGCGGAATAATCGTGCATTTGTACAGTTGTTTAAGTTTTTGTTACAGATATAGCAGAATTTGTAGCTGTAGCAAAGGTGGAAGGATTATTTGTACACTTGACTGTACCGAAACTGTACGGGATTTTTTATTACAAACAAAATGACAAATATTGTTCTTTTAACCTGTATGTGAACATTAAAATAAATTAAATAGTTAAATAAATAATCGGTTACCTGTTAGCTAATTAGCTGATCTAACCTAGATTAACCGGTTATGCCGCTAGTGAATTGGTTTAGTTAATCAGTTAAATTAGTCTACTGGTTAGCTAGCTAATTAAATAAGCTAACATTTTTTTAGCTGGCTTTACCGGCTGAGGGTACAATTCAGCCGTTAAAGCCAGGTAAAAATGCCCTCTTGGGTACCCTCCGCTAAGTCCAACAAGTCCAACGTACCCATGGCGGTCCAGGCCAGCCCCATGACGACGCCGGGCGGCGTGACGTCGTACATGCGGTCGTGCTTGAAGGTGGGCTTGCCGACCAGTTCGGCCAGCGTGCCCTCCGTCACAGTCATCGCTTCCGCCTCTTTCTTCACTATTTTGTATGCCACTTTACGTGCTATCTGGGAACATGACAAGTATAAAGGAAGATATATTAATAATTCTTAATAGAGATTGTCTGAACCACACTTAAATATAAATAAATAGTTCGTTACATACTTGACTTAATATTTATTAATCAAATGACAAAAAATGTAATATCTTTATCGTCCACTTCTCTCTTTCTCCTTCACTGTGTGTCTTCTTTTAGAGTATAGAAATCATTTTTGTACAGTGTTATAACAAACGAATGAACTGTTAAATGAATGAACTGAATGAATGAACTAAATGAATGAAATAAAGGAAAACACCTTCTCGATATGCTTCTGTAGATTCCTAACACCGCTCTCCCGGCAGTACGACTTGATGAGCGTGTGTAGCGATTCAGGGGTTAAGTCTAGTTGTTCGGAGCTGAGCCCGCAATTCTTGCGAGCGGTCGGTACCAGATACTGTTGAGCTATCGCTAGCTTCTCCTCGGCCACGTAGCCTAAAAGACAATGAGAAATATTATGTTATTTTTTTCATAATTATTTTTATGTATAAATATCCGATTTAACTTTGGAGTTCATCCATTGATCCTTTTTTATCTTTCCTAGAAGCCATATTTAAAAATTATATAGCGTTTGTCATTCCAAAATTTGAGACAAATCCAACAACCTGATATATTCAAATCCATCGAGACAGTTCAGTTATAAAGCATGCCAAAGAAATGGACATATATTTATACATAGATGCGCAAATACCACCATCCTCTCCAAAAGTTGAAGATGTATCCCCGTGAACAATTTTAGAAGATGACATGATTTGCGACGCTAATGAAACCTAACCTAATTGTCACGAACCTGACATATCGATGAGCTCCATCCTGTCCCTCAGCGGCTCGGGGATGTGCTCCACCACGTTGGCGGTGCAGATGAACAGCACGCGGGAGAGGTCCACCGGCACGTCCAGGTAATGGTCCAGGAAGTTGGCGTTCTGCTCCGGGTCCAACAGCTCCAGGAGCGCTGACGATGGGTCTCCGTGGACACCTCTGGGGAATGAGATAATTGCTTGTGGAATCGAACCCTTTTACAAGTACCAAACATCGTTCTGCAGTACGACTTGATGATTGAAAATATTAACATATTGTCTGTTAAAATATTTGGGGATTTTATAAGCGTTCATTTTATCAAACATACATTTTACTTTATTTGTTTCTGTCAAATTTTACAAGATTATTTCTTTTCATCTTATGGAATGGAAATTATTTAAAAGAAATGTTTAAACCAGTTACATTTAAAGTGCATCTTTTATCAACAATATTATTTTAAAGTTTTATTATGCTAAGATTTTACATCCATTCATCTACCAGCCTTTTGAAGACAATTCCTGAAAGTTTTGTTAATAGTGTTAAAGTTAAACAGGGAGACGCTTCTGCTCATTTAGTAGATTTTGTCCTTTAGTCGTCTTCTACGACACCCACGTAAACAGAAGGTGTGATATTATTTAAGACGGACATCACACACCATGATACTAAAATTGGCAATGGGTTTTTGCCATTAACATACAATAATATGATAATTATTACACGTTTCCTGTTTAATAATCTTTCTATTCTATCTATACTTCTATACTAATATTATAAAGCTGTAGAGTTTGTTTAGTTGAACGCGCCAATTTCAGGAACTACTGGTTCGAATTGAATTTTTTTTTTTTTATGTTGAATAGTAAGTTTATCATGGAAGGCTTTAGGCTACATAAAATCACGCTAGTTATGTTTTTAACAAATAATTTATAGATATAATAGAAACTACGTGGCAAATTGAATATTTTATATAGATGGCGACGAATCATATAAGAAATAGAATTTCATAAAAAATAGAACAAGTACAAAAGCACACATGACCGTAAACCCACTCACTTGCCAATCTTGTCGACCTCATCGATGAGCACGAGCGGGTTCTCGGTGGCGGTCTTCTTGAGGCACTGCACCAGCTTGCCGGGCATGGCGCCCACGTACGTGCGGCGGTGGCCCTTGATCTCCGCCACGTCCGTCATGCCGCCCACCGAGAACCTGAAGTACTGCCGGTTCAACGCGCGCGCGATCGAACGGGCTGGAAGGACACATCACTTGACTGTACCGAAATCATATGGAAATTAATGGAATGTCTTTATTTCGTTTTTGTGGAAAGAAGAATAAGTATATTTCTCAAATTAAAGGATTATAATTTTTGTAGACCTATAGAGGCACTTACAAATTGTAAGTCTCTTGAGAAGATCGTGCAAGAAACATAGCGATTGGAATGAAGAAAAAAGATAAAGTTGGTCAAGGGGCAAAAATCTGAATGAAAGAATGAGTAAAAATTGTCTGTTGTTATAGAAAAGTAAAGACGAAGGGATTAGCAGTAAACAAATTGAAAATAACAAGTGTAACTAAAAGAAAGTACTAAAAAAGAGAAAAAGAAGATAGAGAAAGAAAATTGAGAGAGAGAGGCATTTGCATTTATAATTATAATTTTCCTCTCATCATCATAGCAATATTATAGTGACTCCTGCGACATGAAGCTTGTTAAATATTTTAATTTCTTACCTATACCCGGCAAATTTCTTACCTATACTAGTCTTTCCAACACCGGGCGGTCCATGGAAACACAGGATCTTTCCTTGCGTCGATCCCTTCAACTGCGAGACCGCAATAAACTCCAAAATTCGTTTCTTGATGTCCTCCATGCCGTAGTGGTCCTCATCCAGGATCACCTGGGCCTCCTCCAGCTTGAGATTCTCCTCGGAGGTCACGCCCCAGGGTAGAGAGGTCAGCCAGTCCAGGTAGCACCGGGTTACGCTGAAATTGCATGCGACATGTTAGTTTATTAGTTTTGCGATGACATAACGTAACCTTTTTTCGTTTTAAGTTTGTATTAAATGTTAATATTCATGGGCAAACTTAATTAAAGTTACAATAATTTAATATAAATAGCAAGGACATGAAATTAAATGTTTCTAATTTGTTTAGGTAGACCTAAGTACGCTTGTTTAGGTCTACCTTTCTTCGGATTTTTTTTTATTTTTTATTATACAACCTATTTCCCGTTACGGTTATTCAAATTTAGCTTTAAATTGTTAAGACACTGGTATCAAACAGATTTCACTCTTTTTGACGACGAATTCCACTTCGTCCCATGGTAGCATGAACACAGGCTACGCCACAAGCACTGCAGTCTGTGTATTATATGTGCAGGTGCCAGGTGGTAGAACCAATGTAGTTCGACCGGGGAAG